>PVIY010045494.1:0-19043 GCA_004026745.1 Myrmecophaga tridactyla | reverse complement strand
CATTTTAATATATACAAGGTCTATAGTGATATACTCTGTTTTATTTCTGATATTGGCAAATTGTGGGGTTTTTTCTCTTTCTCAATTTTACTACAATTCTGTCCATTTTATTGATCTTTTCAAAGACTCAGCTCTTGAGGCACTCTGTTTTCCTTTGATTGCTTTCATGATATATCTTTTTCATCTTTTATTTTCAATCTGCCTATATCATTAATATATGAAGTGAGTTTCTCATAAACAACACACAATTAGGTCATGATTTCTAATCTATTCTGCCAATCTTTCTCTTTTAATTGGTATGTATAGAACATTTACATTTAATGCAATTATTAAGTCAGTGATTTATTTTTCTTTTTTTGCTGTTTTTCTCCATTTTCACTTCTTTTACTTTGTTCTGATTTCTTGGGGTTAATTGAAAAAACTTTTTAATTCTATTTTGATTTATCTACAGAGGTTTTTTTTGGCATGGGCAGGCACCGGGAATTGAACCTGGGTCTCCAGCATGGCAGGTGAGAACTCTGCCACTGCACCACCATTGCTCGCCCCTCTGCAGAGTTTTTGAGTGTATTTCTTTGTATAGTTTTTTTTAGTGGTTTCTCTAAGTATTAATTTTTAAAGCAGTTTTATTAAGATAAATTCACCTTCCATATAATCCAAATAAAGTGTACAATTAATGTCTTCTAGTACATTCACAGAATTGTGCATTCATCACCACAATCAATTCTAGTACATTTTCACCCTGAAGAGGGTTCACTATGTTATATAATTCCATGTTCCATCCTCTAGCTTTCCTTCTAGTGACTTTCTTTTTCTACCACAATTGCCCCTCATACCATTGCTGTTAGTTACACTCACATAATGTGCTCCCATCACCTGCATCCATTTCCAAACATTTACAATCAACTTTATTACACATTCTGCACAAATTATGTATCAGCTGTCCATTCCCAGCCCCCATTTTATCTTCTAGAGTTGACCTGGGATTTAGACATGAATACCATGAGTTTGTTGGCTATATTTAGCTCATATTAGGTCATATAATGCTTGTTCTTTCGTGTCTGATGTATTTGACTCAACATAATGTCATCAAGGTTCATCCATGGAGTCCCGTGCATCATGACTTTATTTCTTTTTACTGCTGCATAATATTCCATTGTATGCATATACTATGTTTTGTTTATCCATTCATCAGTTGATGGATATATGGGTTGTTTCCATCTTTTGGCAATTGTAAATAATGCCTCTGTGAACATTAGTGTGCAAATGTCCATTTGTGTCCCTGCTTTCAGTTCTACTTGAGTATATACCAAGTACTGGGATTGGCAGATCACATGGTAGTTCTATACTTAGCTTCCTGAAGAACTGCCAAACTATCTTCCACAGAGGCTGCACCATTTTACATTCTGACCAGCAGTAAGTGTTTCTGTTTCTCCACATTCTCTTTAATGCTTGTAGTTTTCTGTTTATTTAATAGTGGTCATAGTATAATATAGTAGGTGTAAAATGATGTCACATTGTAGTTTTAATTTACATTTCCCTAATAGCTAGTGATGTTGAGTATCTTTTCATGTGCTTTATTTAGCCATTTGCATACCCTCTTTTGAAAAATGTCAATCCATGTCTTTTGCCCATTAAAAAAATTAGGCTGTTTGTTTTTTTATTGTTGAATTGTAGTATCTTTTTTCTATATTCAGGATATTAAACCAATATCAGATATGTGGGTTCCAAATATTTTCTGCCATTGAGTAGGTTGCCTTTTCATCCTCTTGACAAAGTCCTTTGAAACTCAAAACTATTCAGTTTTGAGGAGATTCCATTTATCCATTTTTTTTTTGGTAGTTGTTTGTGCTTTTGGGTATAAGATCTAAGAAACTTTGTCCTACCACAAGATCTTGAACATGTTTCTTTACATTTTCTTCTAGGAGTTTTATGGCTCTGGCTTTTATATTTATGTTTTTGAGGCATTTTTTGTGTAAGGTGTAAGATGGGGTAAGTATTACATTTTATATACATAACATATCACAGTCTACTATTGTTGTCCTTTTTTCAGTTTGAGGGAAGTATAGAAATCTTATCTCCCTTCATGTTTCTTCACCCTCCCCCATCCATAGCAACATTGTCATAAATGTCATAAATATTTCCTCTACATATATTTGGACTCATCTCAGAAAGTGCATAATTTTTGTTTCAACCATCAAACATAATTTAGAAGATTCAAGAGAAGAAGGAAAGCTTATTGTATTGTATTTTTCTTACTATATCCTCTATTCTTTCCTGATGTTCCAAGGTTCCTTCCTTCACCATTTCCTTTCTGTTTAGAAAACTTTCCTTAGCCATTCTTTTAGGTCAGGTCTGCTGGAAATTGATTCTTAGTTTTCCTACTTAAGATGTCTGGATTTAATAGATTTAATCCTTAATTCCTGAACAATATTTACACTGTGTATAGGGTTCTAGGTTGGTAATTCTTTTCTGTTTGCACCTGAAAAATATTGTTCTACGTCCTTCTGGTGTCTATGATTTCTGATGAAAAATCTGCCCTCATTCTAATTGTTTTCCCTTTGTAAGTAAAGTATTTTTCTTGGGCTTCTTTCAAGATTTTTTCTTGGTCTTTAACTTTCAGATGCTCAGTTATGATGTGTCTTAGTATAAATTTCTTAGAACTTCTTTTGTTCCAAGGTTTTTAAACTTTTCGAATCTATAGATGATATCTCTTGTTAAATTTGGAGAATTATCAGCTATTATTTCTTTGAGTACATTTTCAATCCCCTTTCTCCTCTCTTTCCAGGACTCTGATAACACAAACGTTTGATATTTTGTGATAGTCCCGCAGTTCCCTGCAGTTCTGTTCATTATTTCTGTCTATTTTCACTCCGTTATCAGATTACTTTCTACTGTCCTATCTTCCAATTCACTGATCTTCTCTCTGTCCCCTTGATTCTGCTGTTAAGCCCATCCACTGAGTCATTTATTATGGTTAATGTATGTTTCAGTTCCAAAAATCATCATGTGATTATTCTTTTATTTACTATTTCTTTGCTAAGTCTTTCTGTTTTTTTTCCTGAGTCTTTCTATTCTTTCATTTGTTTCAAGTATATTTGTAAATTCTTCTTGAAGCATTTTTATTGTGGCTACCTAAAAAATATTATCCAATAACTCTAACATCTCTGTCATCTTGGTGTTCGAATCTATTGATTGTCCTTTTCCCAGCTTGAGGTCATCTAGGATTTGGTATGACAAGTGATTTTTAATTGAAACGTTGAGATTTGCATATTGTTTTCTGAGATTCTGAATCTTATTTAAACCTTCTGCTTTAGCTGAGTTTCTCTGGCACCAGTCTGGAAGGATAAGGGTGAGTGACACATTTTTATTGCCAGTGGGGGTAGAAGTCCAAGCCCCCAATTTGGCCTTCATTGGCCTCAGTTGGGGAGGGATCCCCATTACTGCTAGACAGAGTTGGGAGTTCTGGATCCCTCTGTGGTCTCTACTGACCTTGAGGGGTGTTTGGGCCTCATGAATGGCCAGTGGGGATGGAAGTCCCAGCATTATACTTGGCTTTCCAGATATCATTCCAGTGGGGTAGTTGGGGTACCTCATTCCATGTTCTCTACCTTTATCTGTGTGGTTGCAAGTGAAGCCACAATTTTTTCAGTAGTGCTTAGCTGGAGTAGAGTTGTTATTACCTAAAATGCTTTTTCTGACCTGTTAGGCTGCCCCTTCTTTTATTCTTTAGCTGGAAAGAAGACCTGTTTGGTGTTTTTATATCGGTGTTCATTGTCATTTCTGGATTAGTGGCTTCTACAGCTCCAAGTATGGAATATAGGAAGCAAAAGGAAAACACAAGGAGCTCACCACTATGTTGATCATCAAGTCCTGAGATCCTTAGCTGTTTTCCTTCTTTTCTCCACCTTTGAGAATCATATTATGTTTGTTTTACATATAATTCCCAGGTATTTAGTTGTGCTTCGTTGTAGGAATGGGGAAAAGTATATCTACTCCATCTTCCCGTGTACCTTTCTTGAGTAGAAAGTTCTCCTGAGTAGAAGTGAGGGACTTTCAACATCTATTTAAACTCTCATTGTTTTACACATGAGGAAGTAGACCAGAGAGAGGTTGAAGGTTTTCCCTGGTTACACAACTGATTAGTGCTGGAACTGTGACCCGAAACCAGGAGATGTGATGTCCAGCCCAGGATTCTGACACCTTTAAGTTTCATCCTAAGTGTTCCTTCATCATCAGACATGTTTGTGAATCCACTGAAACCTCTGTGCTGACCTTAGAAGCTTTTATGGAATCAGGCTAAAGAGGCCTGACCTCACTGATACCAAGCTCCAAGCAGCCAAGCTAAGCATCAGTTACCAGGAGGAATTTTGAGTTGGAAGAGGGAAAAAAAAGGAGAATCATCTATCTCTTCTTCTGAAAGAAGAGAAAATTAACTTCAGCTTGCCTTGTATCTTGACCAATGCTCAGGGTCAGGCAATTGGTGATCACTTTAGTGCCATGGATAGCTAAGGCAGAACTTCAAGGACCAAAATGTTCTCTCTCTATGGAGAACCATGGTCACTGGCCCAGACCCTGCTGACCCTATACAGAGAGTGGGAAAACTTCTTATTCAATTTATGTTCTTTCTGCTGGGTCACATTTTTTTTATATTCCAGTGACACTCTCTCAGTTAAATTTAGATTAGCCAAAAAAAGATGTGGGAAGTCTTGCAAAGATAGGTTTCCCAGTAGCCCTTCTTCCTAGAATTATCCTGACCTTTTTTTGGAATAAACATTTATTTTTTTAGAATCCTTTCTGTATTAATACAAAGTGGCAATGACAAAACTTTTGGAAAGAGGTAAGACTACAGTTTCCCAAAGTAGGGGCTTTGGAAAAAAAGTGTAGTTGTAATGATGAGTTATCCCTTATTTACACACTCATAGAATCACAAAGTTGAGAGGAACTGAAACTGTGTGTTTGTGCTGAGGGATGTGGCAGTGTCTTTTAGCCTCTAGTTAAAGGATGAGAGGGGCAGGAGCACTTACTTGATCATATGTGGCTGTGACTTCACTCAGTTAGGGTGAAGTGTTGACTTCTTCTTGTCTTTTCCCTGTCCCTTCCCTGGTCCAGAAGATAACCAGCTCGTGTTCACAGCCTCCAAGCAGGAACCTTGTAGGGCAAAAATGGGCTTCAGAGGGGCCTCTTGGCATTTTCTCCTCAAAGTCAAAACCTCAAGGGGGACTGGGGAAAAGATTCAAAAATAAAAATACCTCACCTGGAAACATGATTTCCATGAAGTTGGTTGCTGGGGGACAGGTGAGCAAAGCCTGCTTTGCCTCTCACAGCACAGTCAAGTAAAAGGAGGACTGAGGCCTTATCTAGGCACACAGAGCTCCAGGCACCTCTGAAGAGTTCCAGTGTCCCAACAATGGCTTGCAAAGACAGAGGCTCTGGGCCTGACAACATGCAGCACAGTGTTATCTGCATATTCCACAGACTTGGGTAAGCTTCCAAAGGGGAAGCCCTGCTATTTTAGTAAATGGAAGGATATTTGTTGCTTCTCACCTGATTTCTACCCTTGGTTTCATATCATTGAAGACTAACTACATGGTGTAAATCCATTGATACTTACAGCCTCTATGATGGGGATACTCAGATTCATACAGAGAAGCTTCCTGATTTTCCTGAGGTCATACAATGGGCAGAAGAGCTAGGCTGTGAAGTTAGATTAGACTCCAGACTCATACTTTTCACTTCTCCACAGTGAATGACCCTTATTTTCTGTCAAGGGGCATTATTAATAAAACACATCTTGGAGAGCTCCGTGGAAGCATAGACACATTCAAAGGATGTGAGCAAATAAACTCACTGGATTTCTACCTTTCTTCCCAGGAAAACCAAGTGCTTCTCTCAAGCCCCTCCTCCTTTATATTGGAATAGAAGGAGATTGGTGTCTCTTTAACAGTCTGTGCATCTGCTCATTTCAACTCATAGGCATTTGCATGTGAAAATTACCTTCCTCAGCTCCCAAACTGATGTTTGCATGTGCAAAGAAAGGGGTCCATTTCTTTGATGTTCAAGGAGACATTATTATAAAAAATAATTATTATTTCCATTCTGATGCTCAGCCTATGGCCTCCCGTCCCTCACTCATCAGTTTGCTGACAAGAAACTGCACCCACCAGCAAGCATTCATTTTATTTTTAAGTTGGGGCCAGGAGAGAGAAGAAGGTATTGCTTACCTCTGGTTTAATCTGACAAAACCTATACCTTGCAACTTAATTTCTAATGTTTTCCTGTTTCATGTCACTTTCTAATATAGGTGATGATTTGATTTCATAATCTGAAGAACAATTGTGTGGGCTGAATATAAGAATATAGGCACTAGATGCAGGAATAAATTTGCCAAACTTAATAACTCAGTTGTCTGCTGGCTCATGCAGGTGTAGAGGGCTCCTTCATCCAGGTGTCCAGGATATACACTCTAGGGTACCCCTCTGGATGCAGGCTCCTCTGAGGTCTCACCTTACTGTGAGTTTCTCACAGCAGGATCCCAGACCACATCTCTTTGCCTGTGTAGCACTGTGAAGCTTTGTTTTCCTCCTGGGTGACTAGTTAAATACAAGCAGCTCCCTTTCCAAGGGGCAAGCTCTCAAAACATGGCTCTCTTGACTGTCAAGTGATTCTGGATTTCACCCAGGCATGCCAAAAGACTGAGGCTACATGGGTTACATCTCCTGCCCATGGCTGTGATAAGTGGGCCCTCATGTTACAGTTTACAAAATTGTCTTTCTGCTTCAATAGCTCAGATTTAATTCTAATGAATTAAATTTCAGATTTAATTCTAATGATAAGCACACTGGATAGATAGGATTACCCCTTTTAAAATACAGGAAACCAAGGCTCAAACAGTACTTGTCTCAAGCTTCACAGCCAGGAATGTGTGAGGACACACTCTTGGTAAACAGCCCCAGGAGGGGGTGACTAAAGTACTAAGGAGTGTGCCTCCATTTATCCCCACACACTGCACTTTCCCATGGCACATCCAATGGGCACCAAAGACTTACCATATCCCACTTTTCTGGAAAAGCTACCACAAATCACAGGATAGCAAAGAAAAGGAGAATGAGCATCTCTAGACATGCAGACAGAGCCAAGGCTAAAGAGTAATTTATTACTTACCACATCACATGTGGATTCCATCATTTTTTACCTTCTTTTACACATCTCTAATTCAAAGAGGAGAGGATGGAAGCTGAGGCCCAGAATGGTCCTTGTCATGGACAAGGCTCTTGACATCCAGACCAAAGAGCCACCAATATGAACTTGAAAAGACTCAATCTTCTCCAGCAGGAGGTGTGCTGGTTTGAAAGGATGTATGTCCCCTAGAAAAGGCATATTTTAATCTAAATCCCATTTCATAAAGGCAGAATAATCCCTATTCAATACTGTATGTTTGAAACTGTAATCAGATCTTCTCCCTGGAGATGTGATTTAATCAAGAGTGGCTGTTAAACTGGATTAGGTGACAACATGTCTCCACCCATTTGGGTGGGTCTTGAAAAGTTTCTTGAGTCCTATAAAAGAGGAAACATTTTGGAGAATGAGGAGATTCAGAGAAAGCAGAGAATGCTGCAGCACCACAAAGCAGAGTGTCCATGAGCCAGTGACCTTTGGAGATGAAGAAGGAAAATGCTTCCCAGAGAGCTTCAAGAAACTGGAAGCCAGGAGGGAAAGCTAGCAGATGATGCTGTGTTCACCATGTGCCCTTCCGGATGAGGGAGGAACTGTGACTGTGTTTGCCATGTGCCTTCTTGGATAAGAGAGAGACCCTGAACTTCATTGGCATTGTTGAACCAAAGTATCTTTCTCTGGATGCCTTTGATTGGACAATTCTATAGACTTGTTTTAATTGGGACATTTTCTCAGCCTTGGAACTGTAAACTAACAACTCATTAAATTCCCCCTTTTAAAAGCCATTCCATTTCTGGTATATTGCATTCCAGCAGCCAGCAAACTAGAACAGGAGGCCAATGCTAGCTTTCCCATGGCAACAACACATGCTTCACCTGACACTCAGCAGTAGCTATTGCACACCTGTCATGATGAAGCACATTAGTTGTGTGGGGCTCTGAAAATCAAAGACCCACACAGAATGAGAGCAGTGTTGTGGACTCCCCAAAAAAGCACTCTCGTAGAAGAAGTTTTCTTTGATTCTAATAACATCCCTGAGAACTTTGTTGAGCAAAAATTATTATCCCCAATTAATATATGGTAAAAGTGAGGCTTGAACAGTTTCCATAAATAAGTGGGCAGTTACCTTTCATTCAGTATTCCCTAAAGGACAGCACTGGGTTATATCCAGGGATTGACAAGATGGGGTCTCACACTTAGATTGTCTGATATTGAGTCCAGATCTATATCTGCTACTTACCAAATGATGAAAATTTACCTCCAGGACTCCTAGAGACCCACTGGATGATCACTGACACAAATATCTCTATCAGAGACTGCCAGACCCCCAAATAGACTATACAGAGACACAAATATGCCAAGTATTTAAAATAAGAAATGGAAGGGAAATATAAGTCTGGATGTTACTTTAAGGAAGTTTATTCCCAGGAAATGGGTTTAGGGCTTGGAGAACCAGCAGTTTTGGAGATAGACAACACCCAGAAATATGCAGAGGGATGAGGAAATCAGCAGTGGGGGAACATCAGACTTCCCACAGTGCTTCACTGTTCCTTGGATTCTGTTTGTCTAATTTATGCTAAACTCTGTTACACAGAAAGTTTTGAAGTTGACTTTAATTTCTTGAAATAATCTATGAGTAGATCATCATGCCATAGTGATAATTTTATAAACTACAGAGGAAGTACAAGATGAGAGTCATGGTATAACCATTTCATTCTGCATGATAGGAAATAAGGTAAAATATTGGAGCAGATAAAGCACAGAGTAAGTACCAAGCATTACTCACAATCTTTGAACAGTCAAAACTAAACAGTCACCTTCATGTCCAGGGGCAAAATAACTCAGGAAAGAAAAGCTTCTGAAAGTGAAGGAAGGGGATTTCAAAGGAGAAATATGGAGAGTCACTATATTCTACATCTTAAACACAAATTCACTTGCCCAAGGGAGGTCTGGGCATTCATTCCAACACACATACAAGTGGAGGTTCCCCAGAGTGCCTTGAGGAGCATACTCTCAGCTCAGACAGGAGAATGAGGCTGCTTCAGGGCTCTGAATTCTGGGCAAAAGAGATTGTACCCAAGATGGTAAATGCAGCTACTCCTGGGGACACCAATGAGAACATCCATGGATCATCGGACTTCTTTGCTTTTCAGTCTGAGACTGAAGAGTTCTCACTTACATAAATAAGGCTTGTTCATGGACAATGTTTTGGGTGCAGTAGATGTGAATGTATATAGTTCCCCAACCTACACAATGCCTCATGCTTCTCAAGTACAAGACACAGACTCTGGCTGAAACTGCCTGTAAGTGGTATCCTCATGCATTCACTTTGAAGGCCAGCATCACTGCTGACTGGTCAAGGAAGGGCTCTTGTATGATGACAAATGTTAAATCACATCTTTCAAGAGATTATCTAATTTCCTAATTGTCCTAAAAAATCAGATGATGAAATCCCATAGAACATTATGGCTCGAGGCCAACATCATGCAAGTAGCATCTCTGCTCCATAGCCCTGAGCTCCAGGCCTTCCCTAGAAGTCTCACCCTTTGTAAGCTTCACCTTGAGTCTAAATTCATGGGGTCATCTCAGGATTCCTGGATGGAAATTCACAGAACATGCCAAAGAAGATACCATTTTTCTATACCAAACCTATGAAGAAAAAACTGAGATAAATTTCTTAATCTTCTGCTCAAGAAATATGCTCAAGAAGAGGAAGCCAATCATTAACCAACTTGAGGGCCTTCAGCAGCCATTACCCCTCATGTGACCAAGTGCATTTAACTTAGCGTGAAAGTCTTTAATTCAATAAGTTTGAGGCGCACTCTTAGTTCCAAACTCCTCCTGAAGAGTCACAATGTATTCAAGTATATTAAAGGCTCTGCAAAGCCACAAAATAAATAAATCCACAGTTTTTCCAAGCTTCTCTGGACCTGAGCTTCCCCTCACCTATTTTTCAGGGGATGGCAAGACAATATATTGAGAAAGTGTGCTACCCTTTGCCTGCATAACCAGGGAAAGGGCAACTGTATGAGCGCTGTGTCATCCTAGGCCTACATCTTAGACTTTTGTGTTGGAGACTTGGGACTTCCCCTGTGCCAAAGGTCAAGTGCAAATATTTTTGCATGAAAAAAAACTAATGGGTCTAAGAAGTAGAAGGGGCTCTGAGGCTTGGAGGAGAGAGGGGTCAAAGCAGCTGGCCTTGGGGAAAAGAAGAAATTTGCCAAATAGGAAAGGGCCTGTGGTTTGGAATTTCTGTCTTGAGGAAGGGGTAGGTCCTTGGTGAGGGGGACAGGGTCCTTATAACTTCATATGCTCAAATCTGGCCAGGAACAGGAAGCTTCCCAGTAACAAGGTACCATACCAACCTGGAAGGTAAGCATAGCAGTGGGATTTAGAGTGGATCTTATGCAGAAAGCCCTCCCCAGTGTTCTGGTGTGAATATGAATTCCCTGTCACCTTCCCATGATGGGTGCAGAGGAGGAGAATGTCCCTAAAATAACTGTGTTTAAATTTCTCACCTAATAAGTGCATAGGGGCTTGGAGTCAGATTTAATTAGAGTAAGGGAAATGGAGTAATAAGATTTGCCTTAGATTTTAATCTCACAGAGCTTGCAAATTCAGACTATTGGCCATGAATAACAACTAAAAACATCTTTTGGTAATAGTTTTCTGCAGAATGCTCATTAGGATATGTTTATGCAGGTAGATTTTGCCCAAGGAAGTGTGATTATAACTTTTCCCAAGTTCTTTACCTCTTGTCTTGGCTTCCTGACTGCTATAAAAATTCCATATAATGAGTTGGCCTAACAACAGGAATTACTGGCTCAAGGTTTTAGAAGCTAGAAGTCTGGTCAGTAGCATTCTGGTTGGCTGGCAATTCTTGGGTTCTTTGGCTTTCCCATCACATGACAATGTCCTCTCCTTTCTCTTCTAGGTTCTGATGACTTCCACCTTCTAGTCCTCTCTGTGGCTTTTTTGCCTTTAAGTACTGCAGAAATAGGATTAAATCCTATCCTGATGCAGTTGGCCACACCTTGACTAAACAGAATATTTTCAAAGGGTCCTACTTACAATGGATTCACACCCACAGAAATTGACTGAGATTAAGAACATAGTTTTTTTCCTGAGGTATATGATTCAACCTACCACACCTCTTTTCTCTGTCACTAAAGTAAGTTGATGAAAAGCATTATTTGAGTAACTGAATAATGGGTCCTCCTTCAAATGGGGCTGAATATCAGCATCCTGTCAACCATCTGGGTAAAAAGTGAAAACTGTATGAGGTCTCTTAATTTCATATTTTGAGATACCTAGATGTTTGACCTCACATATGGGTAGCAAGGATTTTCTTTCATTAACTTAATCACTGCTTTGATCTGAAGTAAACATTTTAAATCCACTCATCACAGTTTTATGATAGGAAATTATGATATGAGTTGAGTTTTAGAAATTAACCTTAAGGCTGTTTAATTTCCTGGGAAAATATTCATGATATAGTGATAAGCAAAATAAAAATCACCAAACAGAATGTTTCACATGTTACTTTCATAATAATAAAAGTTATTATTAAATTTTAAGAATTTTTAACTAAACCTAAATGGGATCATAGCAAACTGGCAATTTATTGAATACTTAGTATGGGCTGGATAATGTGATCCACATTCTTTCCCTGAATTAGACACTATTGCTCCATTTGGCCAGTTAAAGATAATTAATACAATTAATTTTTCCTTCTAATTCTACTCCTCCCTGTACTTATCACAAGGAAAAAAAATTAGTCCCATCTCCTTTTACTCTAAATTCATGAATATAAGAGGAATCCTCACTTTCCCAATGTTAAGATTTTAATAAATATTCTTAATGAATGTAAATAAACATGCAATATTTTAGATTGAAGAGTCAAACAATTTAGTTACACATGGATAATTTAAAGCTCATGTCCCACAAAATAAGACTATTTTGGAAAGATTGCCTCTTTTGTTCTCTAAATAATTTGTCACTTAATTTTTTTCAAACTGTTCACATGCTACAACATCCATTTCTCCTGCATCCCTGGACCTTGTTTTTGAGTCATCGTACATCATTTTCCAGAGATTCCACCTTCCCTTCTCTTGAAGCTATTTGAGAGATTCATTTTTTAAATCTTTAAATCACAAAAGGACTTTAATTTTTATCCTAAGCCACAAAAAAACCATTGACACAACATAAGGACAATGTTTTCCCAATTGATTCTGTAGTGATCTGACCCAGTATTTCTTTTTAAAGTATCTTTTAAAAGCTTAGCTCACAATTAAGAATGCTTGAAAATGTAAGGTTTTCTACTTAATTCCTCTCAATTCCTTTACTAATATTCTCTCTCTCTCACACCTTCCCCCTCTTTTTCTCTCCCTTTCTCTCCCTCCTTCCCTCTCTTCTTCCCTGCCTCTCATATTCCCTCCCTGTCTCTCTCTTTCTCTTTCTCTCCTTCTCTCTCTGTCTCTCCTCTCCCTCCCTCATTTTCTCTACTTTCTGGTAACCTCTATGGATATCCCAAGCTAGAATTGATTGAGACCAGTGAAAGCTAGTTTGTCTTCCCTATGCAATACCAATTGATCAAAATAAAGTAATTAGGAAACTGCCCTGTATTAAGAGAGACTATAGGAATTTGAACAGAAGCCAGCTCCCTCTTTTCTGAAGGACACTGGTAGCAGGGAGTGGGGACCCAGGAAGACCTTCACCTTACATTTGTCCATATATTATAATGCAACTCCAAGAGACTTTGGCAAAGCCTCTCTAAGGGTCATGAACCCACTCTAGAAAATCTGACCTATTTGTCAAAGTTTGAAGAACCATGCCTTTACCTGGTGCTGAGAAAGAGCCAGAAGGGAATTAGCAAGCAGGTCAGTATCAGGTTCATAGACCCACCCTGTCTGCTGGTGAGGCATGTGCTGGTTATGAGGCTGCTGCCATGCATGGAGCATTTTGAAACCTTATTGGGAGTCTTATTTGGCCCTTTTAGGCCAAAATCTGGTATACCTAGGGATGGCAAATACTTTTGGTGGAGGATTTGATGAAAAACAATTTGCAAATAACTATAAGGAAGGAAAGCTGATTTTCCAAAAACTCTCTGAAGATGCCACATCTACACATTGAAATGTTCTCTGTGGTTCTCCATTCTGTGAAAATGCCCACCTTTCTCTGCTGACATGACTTGACCCCAAGGAGACCTATTCCCCTGGTGCGTATGTCCCTTGGGTAGGCCTTGAGCCACACCACCTATAATTGCTCCTCAAGGGCAGATTTTGTTTGCCTTTGGCTCTTCTACAGTGGCTTGTTTGGTGCCTGTTGCTTGACTAAGACAAGTGTTCTTGATCTTTTTCCACAAAAGCACACACAATGGACAGTATTTCCATGCATGGAATCCTCCATGGGAGAACTGCAAGCTTCAGCAGACTAGCTAGGTGCTGGCTGATCTCACCTCCTCTTCTCCCATGCAGGAAAATAAAAAGTTACTGCGAGCAACTTATGCCCTATATGATCCTTAATCTGCTCAAGTGTTCAGAAAGTAAACCATCCACCTACATTTGGATTTATCCACTCTGTTATTAAGTTACTTGTGATGCATGCTCAATTGATGGACACTAACTGTGTCCAAGGACACTTTAGCCAAGGTCAGCTGGATTCATTTTAAAAAAGAAAATTACCTTCAAGAGGGAAAAAAAAACTATAAATGAATTCACAAACAACCAGGAGGGTATTTTTCTCCTATTCATATATCACACAGGTCAAGTACTAATTTACTTAATTATTCAAAAACTCTAAATCAATCTAAATACAAAATTGGCAGAAGTTATAGACAGCTCCCAAACAAGGAACTACAATGGTTATTGATATCTTATTAATGTTATGAGAAATGTAATTTAACACTATAGATATTTTTCATGGTAAATTGGCAAAGGAAAAAAAATTGAACACCTATTGTGTTGGAAAGAATGCAGAAAAATAGGCATTCTCGTGCATTGCTGGTAGAAGTTTAGATTGGATTAGTCCCTATGGGTAGAAATTGGGCAATAGCTTCAAACATTATAAATGTATATACCCTGTAACTCAGTTTTAGGCATTATCCTACAAAGATATTCATTGCTGCACTGTTGGTTTAGCCATAGGCTGAAAACCAATAAAGGATAAATAATATATATTACAGCACATACCTGCCACAGAAAAGTATCCAGCCATTAAAAAGAATGTATATGCATGCAATAATATAGCAAGACTGCTTAGATGAACTATTAAATGAAAAGTGTGAGATAAAAAACAGTGTGTATAATTGTAATCATATTTTGAGGGAAAAAGGGTATATATATATATATACATATATATATACATATATATATACATATATATATATACATATATATATATACACATTTTTATTCAGAGAAGATTGATGTATAACTGGCAAAAACTGGAATCAGTTCAAGTATCCCTCAGCTGATGAACAGATAAATATATATCCATACAATAAAGGACTACTTAATAATAATTAACATAACAGGCTGAAATGATATGGACGAATCTCAAAAGCATGATGCTACATGAAAGAAACCAGACACAAAAGGCACTTCAGAAAAGGCAAAACCGTAGGAATAGAGAACAGATCAGTAGTTACCAAGGAATGGGGATGGGAGAAAGGGATTGACCACAAAGGGGCAAGAAGGAACTTTTTGGGGTGTTGGAGATGTACTCTATCCTCAGTGTGGTGACGGATACATAACTGTATGCATTTGTCAAAACTCACAGTAGCGCGCACTGAACTTTATTGTATGTTATGCCATAATAAATCCGACATCTCAAATTCACTATGGACAGTGCAACTGGTTACTCTGCATTTGTCTAAGGGCTTACAAGGTTTAATCTCCATGTGTTGTACCTGAGGACGTGACAGACACAAGCCAAAGTTTCCACATCACTGGGTACTGTTGTCATAAGAAGCCAGGTAACACATTTTGTAGCATGAAGGAATAAAATAATTTAATCTTTTAAAACAGATTAAATGAACCTGTTCTTCCTTGAAAGAGATAAATTGGTACATAAAACACAAAAAGTAATCCCTTTGATACATGTGTTACCTCTGCCTTGTGACTGTGAAATCAGAGAGGAAATACAACATCTGTTATTAACATCTGAAAGTTTAAAGTTGTAGAAGTAAGGGGAGAGTGGACAGTGAGAGGTGGCATTGAAAACCATGATGTTTATGGCTGTTTCAGAAGAGCTTCCTCAGAATCCAGGAGTCTTTCTGGAAACAGAAAAAGAGGGCTGTACCTAAGGAACCCCAAGGGGCTTTGTGGTTTGCTCCCTATAAAACCTCCACAAACAGATCTCAGCCTCTTGGATGCCTTGGGAAACTGGAAATGCTTCCCCTCATTCCACTTACAGAAGAAAAGGCAAATTCCAGTACCATGAGTTACTCTGTGGGGAATCCTTACAAGATGATTGGTGGGTTGAATCCAAAGGATTGACCTCCCAAAATGACTTTTTTCATTTTAATGAGAGAAAATGAATTGTTATGGGGACAAATACCAGTCATCACAAACAGAAGGTGCCTGGAAGCAAGAGAGGACACAGCAGCAGGTTTTTGGAAGCTGGAAAGTGCATGGAGGAAGACAAAGTGGCCTGGGGAAGCCGTAAAACCTTGGACAGAAGAGCAGGCACTGAAGTTGGGGTGGCCAAGAGCACAGCAGCTCTCCTCCCTCATCCTTTCTGGGGGTGCATTGTCCAGAGACACTGACTCAGGTGGGGATGAGGGGCTGCAAACAAGTGACATGTACTTGAGATTGAAATGGTGGGCTCTGGGGCCCAGGGGCCCCCACCCAACTCCATCCAGAAACTGCAGGGCCTGAGATCATTCTAGAAAGACTGAAACAAGGAGGCTCTGGGCTCAGGCAAATGGATATAACAGTGAGAGGCAGAAGCCTGGGAATTGGGATGAGGAAAGTCAGCAGCTTGGAGGGTACAGGCTCCTCCTCTCTGTCCCTGAAAGCCCCCCGTCCCCACCCGTGTGCAGTAAGGCACAGGCTGCAGGACAGGAGAAAAGATTGGCATGTGGGCTCCCTGCGTCAAAAGGCTTTTAGCTGTATTTAACTTTTATCTCTGATTCAGTTAGTATTTACAAAAAGTGTCAGGAGCTGGACCACCTGGAGGATGTGGCTTTTTAGATTACGTAGTATTCTATAGAGACAATGGCACAGATGCAGTGCACATTGGAGCTTTGAGGCATTCCCTACCCCTGACTCCATGATCCAAATTAAGAAAAAAGGCCACAGCCAGTCTTGGTGACACCCTCTGCATGTTCCCCTGACACCTCTGCAGAGCTGCTATTGCTAATTTTGTGCTTATCTTCTCTTGCTTCTTTTTTTATATGATTTTATTAGATATGTGTATATTCATAAACAATATACTGTTCAGTTTTGCTGAGTTTGGAGCTTTGTAAAAATTTGACTCCCATGTTCTGAGACTTTCATTTTCTCTCATTGTAACATGTTGTGGACAGTTTTTGGTCATTCATTTTTGCATATTATATTTTACTGGGGGATTATTCTAGATCTTTATTTATCCATTTTCCCCTGGATGGACAGTGGGGTGTCCTCACTATGGCTAATAGAAACAAACCTGCTGACATCATACTTGAATATGTTTTCTTAGTGCTAGTGGCAGGAATTTCCCTAGGGTATATACAGACTTTATGGGTCACAGTATTCACTAAGGTTCCAGTTTACTAGAGAATGTTTTTTAAGGTTTTTGTATCAATTTATACTCATAACAAGGGTGCATATGTGCCTGTTGTTCTTTATCTTTTCAAACACTTGATCTTATCAGAGGACATAAATAAAGGTATCTCATGGTGGTCTTAATTGTCATTTTCTTGATCACTCACAAAATTGACCTTATCCTCAATGATTTATTCACTATTTATGCTTCCAACTCTGTGGAATGCTTATCCATGTCTTCTGTCCATTTTTTTCTACTAGTTTGCTTATTTTTATGTATTTTTAGTAGTCCTTTATAAATGCTGGATACTAATGCTTTTTCAGTTGCCAAAGACATCTATGAGCTTTGAATTTGACTTTTCTTCCATTCCTATGGCATCTCTAATAAAATACCTAAATAAGTGAAGAGATGATCCATATTCAAGGACAGAAATTCTCAATATCCTTAAAATAACAGTTCCACCCAAGCAGTCTACAGAGTCAATTAAATTTCAATCCAAAGCCCAACAAGTTTGTTGTTGTTGTTGTTGTTGTTTTGAGGAACTTGACAAGATAGGGTACCTTCTAATTCAACTTCCTACTTGACTCAGTGGAGACTTCCTACAAAAATGAGCATGACAGTGGAAAGAACATTGGCTGTGAGTCCTATGGATATGGGTTTGAGTCCTATTTTTCTTATTTGTAAATTGAGGATAAGAATATGTTTCTATTATAGCTTTGCTGTGAAGAGTAAACAAGATAACATAGAAAATGTCTCTGTTGAGTCAGTGTGCCTGGCATCCAGCAGGCACTCAATAAATGCAGACTGCCTTCCTCCCTTTCTATGCTCCTCATTTCTCTCTGTGGAATACAGCCTCCCAGGATCTAGGAACCCAACAGCCAGGCTCCTGTCAGAAATCAGAGGCTCCCAAAGGCCCTCCCTGAAGGGATAGAACACTCTGCAGTGGCCTGCCTCTCTCCTTGGGTGCAGATGGGGAGCTGGGGGGAGGCAACACATACCTGCAGGGCCTGGCCAAACCAGACAGGGAGGAGGTTAATCTCGGACCGAATTAATAGTCCTGTGCTATCCCACCCCATTCTGCAGCCATGGAGACCTATCTAATAACAATGACATTAATGATAACAAATAAATAACAATAAGGCTATCTAGGAAAAAGCACTTAGCAAAGTCAAAATAGTCCCTGGCTATGAGTACTATCATCTTCATTATGTTATTTTTACATGCCAGTTGCTTTATAGGAAATATCTCATTTAATCTTCCTGACCACCCTGTGAGATTGGTCTCATTATTTTCCCCAGTTGACAGCCCAAGAAGTAAAGGCTGGAAGAGGGTGGGCAGGGTCCCTGTGCACGTGGGCAATGCATGGTCAAAGCCAGATGATACAAGTGGGCAGCCTGCTCCACAGCCTGTGCCCCTCCCACTGTTGTCCCAGTTGCTGGGTCACACCTGCCTTCATGCAAGCCTCTTCGCCACTACTTACCTTTTCCCTGTGTCCCATCTGGACTAAACACCAGACCAAAACTTGCACAAGAAACACCTGGTCACAGCTTTCTTGATGCATTGGGGGCAAGTATTTCCCTAACACTTAATAGAAAGGAACCAACAAATACACTACACACACACATCAATTAAGCTAGCAGGGCCCATCAAAAAGGCCTGGATAGGCAGAAATGCACACATTTCTCTCCTACTCCTTCTGCATGTTTGCAGCTCATGTCTGAGAAGGGGCCCAGAGGCTCCTGCATACTGTGTTTAAGAAGAGCCAAAAAGCATCTGGGAATCCCACCTGTTTCCCATGAGAAAGAAGGAGTCAGGTGAAACACAGAGAAAATTTCCCCTTAGAATTAGGAAGACTCAATGGTATAGGAAACCCTTCCGGACATGAGTTCCGTTTGACCATAACAGTCTCCTTATTTTAATCTGCATGTTCTCCACTTCAGCCAACTTGTCCCACTCTCCAGGTCTGATCCTGGGCCACCTTGAGTATGATGATATCCAGCAGGGCTCGGAAAGCAGCATTATAGAATTCATCCCTGGGCCATTTGAAGCTCAAGGACTTGGTTTGCTGCAACCAGGAAGGACACAAATGCATTACCTTCCTCCTTGCTGCTGGGCCTACCTCT
>PVIY010045493.1:0-19043 GCA_004026745.1 Myrmecophaga tridactyla | reverse complement strand
CCGCCTATACTAAGGAATTTCAATATCTAGCTAATGCCTATGATTTAACCTGGCATAATATTCATGTAATCTCTTCTTCCCTAACTACAGGTGAAATGGACCACATTTTCAATGCAGTCAGGGCTCATGCTAACCTGGGGCATATAACCGACCACACCTTGCTGGCAGGGGCTGAGGCAGTGCCAGGCCAAGAGCCAGGGTGGGAATATCAGGTTGACACTCCAGCGGGGAAGAACGGGTGGACTAAACGGGACAAAATGCTTACATGCCTCATAGCCGACATGCAGAAGGCTTCACATAAAGTAGTAAACTTCCATAAGCTAAGGGATTACCCAGGGTCCTGATGAAAACCCGACTGTTTTTCTACACCGGCTCACAGAAACCCTCTCCCAATATACCCGCCTAGACCCCGACTCGGAGGCTGGTAAAACTGTTTTAGCCACACACTTTATATCCTAATCGGCTCCAGATATAAGGTGTAAACTTAGAAAAATTGAGGACGGTCCTCAGGCCCCTATCTGTGACCTGGTAAACACGGTCTTTAAAATTTTTAATACTCGTTATGAACTAGAGAGGGCAGAAAAGGAATCCTGGGACCGCCGAAAGGCGAATTTACAAACCCAATCCCTGATTGCGGCTCTGCGGCTCACTTCAACGGAGAAGAAGCTGGCTACGACTAATCCACCACCAGGAAAGCACTTCAAATGTGGCCTCGAAGGACACTGGTCCCACCAGTGCCCCAATCCTCGACTGCCCAAGGGACCATGCCTTCTCTGTAGAAAACAGGGACACTGAAAAAGTGACTACCACTCGGCACCTGGCCGTAGAGGGACCTTCCTTCCAACCCCTAACCCACCGTTAGCAGTCCTGGGCCTGGCCACCGACGACTGACAACACCTGGCCTCAGCGACCCCAATCACCCTCGTGGAGCCCAGGGTAACAATCAAGGTAGCGGGTAAGTCCACCTCCTTTATAGTGGACACAGGGGCTACCTTTTCTGTCCTCCCCTCTTACTCAGGTCAACTCCTTCCTTCCCAGGTCACAGTTATGGGCATAGATAGCCGTCCTTCACCCCCCTTAACTACTGGACCACTTACATGTTTAATAGACGGGTACCCCGTTACACATTCTTTCTTAGTAATGCCTTCTTTCCCCAGCCCACTAATGGGATGAGATCTTCTTGCCAAATTAGGAGCCTCACCACACTGGATAAAAAACCCTCAAACAAAACTTCATAGCAAGTGCCAGACTAACGTCACTATCCACAACACCACCCATGCCCCCAAAGGACAATGTTTCTGGTGTAATGGAACTCTTACCAAGTGCCTTAACTCCACTGCCCCAGGACCATGCTTCCCGGCAACTACTGTTCCTCAATTAACCCTCTATGGGGAGTCTGAACTAACTTGGCTACTGCCCTCTCCTCGCTCAAAAAGGGCTGCCTTTCTTCCTATCCTAGTAGGCATCAGCCTAAATGCCTCAGTTGCAGCCTCAGCCACAGTGGGAGGGGTACTGGGACATGGTATTTTAACCTCTCAAAACTTTGAAACTCGACTACAGGTAGCCCTGGAATTGACATCAGAATCCCTCTCCTCCCTACAATGCCAACTCACCTCACTAGCCCAGGTAACTCTTCAAAATCGACGGGTCTTAGACCTGCTGACAGCCGAAAAAGGAGGAACGTGTACATTCCTCCAAGAGGAATGCTGCTATTATGTCAACGAGTCCGGTCTGGTGGAACAAAATATTCAAACCCTAAACAAACTAAGAGACGATCTCTACCACAGAAAACAAGGAACCAACTCTGCCTTAAGCTGGTTTTCTTCTCCTACTCTGCCTTAAGCTGTTTTCTTCTCCTCTGGTGACACGGCTCCTCCTGCTACTAGGACCAGTTATCCTAATCTGTCTCTTTTTTCTCCTAGCTCCCTGCCTCCTCAACTTCCTTCAGGGATGCATGAAGGAACTATCCTGGGTAGCAGTCAACCAAATGCTCCTGCATCATTATCATCACTTGCCCTCCTCACCAGATTCCTACAGCCAGCCTCCCCACTCCCCTGGCCATGACGGTTCCAGCCTATAACCCCACGCCGCCCCATTACAGCAGGAAGTAGCCAGAAAGATCTTGGTGCCCTATTATCACAAAAAGGCTGGAATATTAGGTCGGGGGAATGGGGAAGGGCACTGCAACTAGAGCTGTGGAGGCTGTGTCACCCCTCCCAACCTGAATTCCGGAACTGATGAACCGCCCCTTCCAGACGTCACCTGGCCTCCATCCTTAAAAGCTGCCCACGCTGAAGCCTGCGTGCGCACTCACCTCCCACCATCTTGGGTTCAGTGAGTTCTGCCCGGGAGCGCAGAAATACCCTCCCCCACTTTAAATTTCCTGGTGTACCTTTCTTCTTTCTCACCCTTTCGCCTCCTAAACCTTTCATTTACGTGCTGGAGAAGGGGTGCTTGGTGAAGGATGGTGGAAAATGATATTTCCAGGATCAGTCCTGTCCTCAGAAAAGAAGGACGTTCTCTTTTTCTTTTTAGCCATTGTGTGATCATCTGTTGCCAAATCATAGAATGAGCCTTGAGGGACTGAATAAAAAAATGGACAAAGACTGGGACACTCTGGCCACGAGGAGCAATATCCAGGCCAGGAACGTCTGGCCCACTACCCACAACAATCAGTCCGGGAAGCTGACCGTGTCTACAGCAACCAGCCCAGAAAGTCAAACCATAATCCCTCTAACAATCAACCCCAAATGGCCAGGCATTGGTTGATAACTGATATCTCCCCTAATTTTTGCACCTGCTTCCAGCCTAGGACAAATTAGAGAAAATCAGATATGCTCCCCTAATCAATTATATAGGCTGCCCCCTCACCTCTGCCAAAGAGCCCACCTCCTGCTATCCTATGCCAACAGCCTCAAATTAGGGCATACCCGAAGTCTTCCCTTTTTTCCCAGCGTCCTTCCCTCTGCCTGCCTTTGGGTCTCTGCCAAATGCGTAATGGTGGTCAACTTCCCTGCTATAGCAAGCTCTGAACAAACAGCCGTTGTTCTCATTTGGCTATTCCTCATTTACTTCCACAACCTAGTACAGTTAGCTCCACAGCTGAGCCCCAGTTTGGATTCAATGGGCTCTTGCTAGCTGGGGAGGCACATGGACCACCAACTGACACTGATTCTATGAGAAAATTCAGTCTAAATTCCAAACAGATGATTAATGACATAGGTTTCAGAATGAAACCCATTCTCTGCTCTTTCCTGGAACTCAGACAAGTCAATGTCCTGGGGGGTTCTGTTTGCATAATAAAGAGTTTGTAGGCCCAGGAGGGAGAGTGAAGGTGGACTTTGGAGCTGACAGCCAGCCCCAGGACAGAACATTTTAAAATAAATTGGAAAGGTACAAACTGGGAAAAAAAAAAAAAAAAAAAAGTGAAGCTCAAGAGTCAAAACCGAGTTACTCACCATAAATACATGGATGCTTGAGTAGGATATGAGATTTTGTTGGCTTGTCCAGAGTGATGCCCCGATAAATCCCAGAATGATTTGAACAGTGAATAAAAAAGGATTTGCAAAGTCCCCTTTGGAGAATGGCGAGAAAGGGGGAAAATTCAACTTCCCCAACTTGAATCCTTGATATTTTCACAAGGAGTGCGGACAGTCAAAGCCATAGACTGAGATTCCAATCTTGGGATTTGTTCATATGAAACTTAACCCCACAAAGGGTTGGTCAAGCCTACTGAAAATTAGGCCTAAGAGTCACCCTCAAGAGAGCCTCTTTTGTTGCTCAGATGTGGCCTCTCTTCAGCCAACACAACAAGCAAACTCACCACCCTCTCCCGTCTATGTGGGACATGACTCCCAGGGGTGTGGACCTTCCTGGCAATGTGGGACAGAAATCCTGGAATGAGCTTAGACTCAGCATCAAGGGATTAAGAAAACCTCTAGAATGAGCTGAGACTCAGCATCAAGGGATTGAGAAAACCTTCTTGACCAAAAGGGGGTAGAGTGAAATGAAACAAAATAAGTGTCAATGGCTGAGAGATTCCAGAGTCGAGAGGTTATCCTGGAGGTTATTCTTATGCATTAAATAGATATCACCTTGTTAGTCAAGAAGTAGTGGAGAGGCTGGAGGGAACTGCCTGAAAATGTGGAGCTATGTTCCAGTAGCCATGTTTCTTGAAGATGATTGTAAATGATATAGCTTTCACAATGTGACTGTGTGATTGTAAAAACCTTGTGTCTGATGCTCCTTTTATCTACCTTGTCAACAGATGAGTAAAACATACGGAATAAAGATGAATAATAGGGGGAACAAATGTTAAAATAAATTTAGAGTGAAATGCTGGTGATTGGTGAGGGGGATTGGTGGGGAGTATGGTATGTATGAATTTTTTTCTGTTTTTGCTTTCTTTTTCTGAATAGATGCAAATGTTTCCAGAAATGATGATGATGATGAATATGCAACTATGTGATGATATTGTGAATTACTGATTATATATGTAGAACAGAATGATCAAAAATTACAAATGTTTGCATTTGTTTGGTGTTTTTGGTATTTAAACACACACACACACACACACACACACACACACACGCACACACACAAATACCCAAGTTACTGCAATTTACCAAGGGGTAGAGCTAGGATATGAATCCAAGTCTAGCTTGGTGCCAAAGTCTACACTCTTATCTACTGTGCTGGTTTGAAAGGAAGCATGCCCCCTAAGAAAAGCCATGTTTTATATAAATCCCATTTCATAAAGGTAGAATAATCTCTATTCAATACTGTATGTTTGAAATTGTAATGAGATCATCACCCTGGATGATGTGATTTACTCAAGAATGGTTGCTAAACTGGATTAGGGGATGACATGTCTCCCCTCATTTGGGTAGGTCTTGATTGGCTTATTGGAGTCCTATAAAAGGGGAAATATTTTGGAGAATGAGAGATTCAGAGAGAGCAGAGAATGCTGCAGTATCACGAAGCAGAGAGTCCACCAGCCAGGGACTTTTGGTGATGAAGAAGGAAAACGCCTCCCGGGGAGCTTCATGAAACAGGTAGCCAGGAGACAAAGCTAGCAGATGATGCTGTGTCTGCCATGTACCCTTCCAGCTGAGAGAGAAGCCCTGACTGTGTTCGCCATGTGCCTTCTCACTTGAGAGAAAAGCGCTGAACATCATCGGCCTTCTTGAACCAAGGTATCTTTCCATGGATGGATGCCTTAGATTGGACATTTCTATAGACTTGTTTTAATTGGGACATTTTCTTGGCCTTAGAACTGTAAACTAGCAACTCATTAAATTCCCCTTTTAAAAAGCCATTCCGTTTCTGGTATATTGCATTCCAGCAGCTAGCAAACTAGAACATCTACTACAGGTTCACAATCTCTTATCTGAAACCCTTAAGAACAGATTTATTTCTAAATTTAGAAATTTTCAGATTTCAGAAAGGTAATATGGTACATAAAATGAATAGTATGTGCCAGCCAGGGGTTATTTAAATCAGGGGTTGGCAAATTTATTCTGTAAAAGGCCAGATAGCAAATATTTTAGGCTTTGTGGGCCATATGGCCTCAAAGGCAACTACTCAGATCTGCTGTTGTAGCACAAATGTGACCACAGACAACAAGTAAATGAATGGGTATGGCTGTGTTTCAGTGAAACTTTACAAGAATAGGTAGTGGGCCTAACTCAGAAAATAAAGACTGTAAAATTGTTTGATAGCAATTGAGGTCAGTTTGGCTGAGTTAATAAAACAAAGCTTCTGATTTTCAGAGCTTTTTGGATTTTAGAACTGTGTATAAAGGATTGAGGAGTGGTATAAAAGCCTTTATGGAAATTTTCTGAGAAAAGTTTTATTAAATTATATTTTACGGATAAGAAGATTTGGACTCAACAACGGTCATGTAAGATTTTATGATTTTTAGACAAGGAATTTAATTTGGGGGACTTTCAAGTTTTTGTTTATAAAATGAAAAGGCTGAATATGTTGATTTCTAAGGCTCCTTTAGGCTTGGATACTCTAAAGACATACATGCTTGACTTAAGTAACTTCTCATCTTTGGGTGTTAGTTTTCCCACAGCCTAGTGGCTCTTAATATTTTTTTGATAGAGATTGTTCTAGCAGCAATGAAAGCTATTATTCTCAGAAAAATGCATAAATGAACATACATACAAAATTTCAGAGTTTAAGAACTGCTGGATTTAATGCTGCCTTTTTCTCTATGATTGTATAATTAAAATAATTGGTTACATGAAATAAAACTATGGTTCTATAATTAAGATTACTGGCAGGAATGGATTGTAATATGTGAATATATCTCAGTAAAACTGCTTTAAAAATGCATGGACCTGGGGGTAAAAGGGTAGTTCAGTGGTAGAATTCTCTTCTGCCATGGGGGAACCCTGGGTTCAATTCCTGGCCTGTGTACTTCAAAAAAAAAAAAAAAAAAAAAAAACAACAAATGATGCTGCAATTACAAGGTACTCACATGGAAAAAGAATGAAATGTGACCCCCTCACACAGCACACAAAAAAATAAATAAAAATAAAAAGCACAGACCTGCTAGCCAGATAGAAGGCTATGACTATGTAAGAACTTTTATTAGGACTTACATAGGCATTTTTGTCATGGCTGCCATCCTCATCAAACATTCCATGATAAATATGAAAAAGAGATTTTGTAAAGCATTTGTAGTGAAAATTTTGTAAATTTATTGGTGGCAAGTCAATTATCTATGAAAAATGAATAGATCTGACCTAGAATGTGAAATTTATCAGACAAGCTCTGAAATAACTTATCTTTAAAAATGCATTTAAAAAATTATGACCAATGAATTCTTGACTATAAGCGGTTGAAGCCTTATAAACACAATTATGTAAACAAAATGAAAACAAAGCAAAAAAGATTACTGGCAGAAGAAAACAAAACAACACTTACTTTGGAAGAACTCTGAATACAAAGACAAATATATATCCCAAATTGTTTCAAAGATTTATTTCCCAGGGTTTAATTTAAATGTTTAGAGATGGAACTTCCAAGATGGTACCTGTTCCCTGAAAGATTCTGGTATAAATTTCAGGAGGAAGAAAACTGAGGTGTCCTATGTGCCCAGCCCTGTGCCAAGATATTTCACATGTATAATTGTATTGAATACTTCAATAATTTTGTTATTTCCATTTTTACAGATGAGGAAACAATGGCTCTGGAAGATGAAATGACTTGTTCTAGATCACAGACATGAACCCTATATCAAGTTGGACAGACTTCTCTCTGGCAGGCACATAGCACCTACTTACAAAGTGATGGTTAATTTCATATGTCAACTTGGTTAGGTTATGGTGTCCAGTTGTTTGGTCAAGTAAGCACTGGCCTGATTGATACTGTGAAGGTATATCATGGATGAATTCAGTTGACTGTCTCTGTGGATTATTCCATCTATAACCAACAGAGTAACTTGCCCTCAGCAATGAGGGGAGTCTCTTCATCTGATTAGTTAGAGGTCTTATAGCAAAACTGAGGATTTCAGATGTCAGAAAGAAAAATTTCTGCCTCTTCTTTACCCAGCCAGCTTCTTCTGGGGAATACAACTTCACCTTCACTGGAGTATTCAGCTTGCAGCTTGCCCTACAGTTTCAAAGTCAGAATTACCGTTTTTGAAATTTTTAACTTGTGGTTTGCCCTACGGAATTTGGATTTGCCAATCCACATGGGATTGTTAACTGATTCCGAGAATAAATCTCTTAATATTGATATATAATATATCCTGTTGGTCTGTTTCTCTGGAGAACCCTAATATATAAAGGTATTGGTCAAATTTTAATTCACAATTAAACATGGGAGATGTGTGACAGTATTCTGGAAACAAGACTACACAATCCCAGAGAGGAAGATGGGCAAGAAAAGGAAAACTAACATTTACTGAGTGTCTACTATATGTCAAGTACTCTATATATCCTATTTCATCAATTCTTAGCTTGTTGACTTATCAGAATTTACCACCTCCATACATGACGTGAGAAAACTGGGGCTCAGAGAGGTCAAATCACTTGGTAAGTAAGTTGGATGGGGCCAATATTTTCAGACTGCCTTGGTGGTTATATCCATTCTTTCAAGACTTTTACTCCATACTCTTATCTTCTTCATGAGAAAGGAGTGAAAAATAATGGGTGAATATGGATTTAATTTCCTTTCCTACTACTCTTTGGCAAATCACTTAACCTCTCTGAATCTAAGTTTTCATGTCTGTCAAATGAAAATGCCTGCTAGGCGGGGTTATCATAAGGATGAAACAAGATCTGAGAAAAAAAAAGTATATATATATATATGTATTTTGAAAAGAAAGATTCAAGTACTACAGAAAATGTGGAGAGAGACGTATACCTATTCATTGCTGGTTGGGTAGCAGAATGTGGCAGCCCCACTGGAGGGTAATTTAGTGGATCCACAGGAGGCTAAATACAGGGTCGACATATGATTAGGTAATCCTTTACAGGGAATATACTTGAAAGAACTGAAAGCAGGGACTCCAATAGACATTTTGCACAGTGTTTATGGCAACATTAGTTATGAAACCCAATGGATGGAGGTAGTCAAAGGATATACTGAGTGAGAAGCAGAAGGGCAAACTATGGGATATATTTATGATGGAATATTGTGTGGTTACAGAAAGGAACGAAGTCATGAGGCATTCAATGAGGTGAATATATCATGAAGACATTATGTTGGGCAAAATAAGCTAGAAACAAAAGGACAAATTTTATAAAATAGACTCTTTTATAAAATACTTGTAAGAAAATTGGGGCCTAGACTGTAAGCTCTTAGAAGAGTCACATTTATTCCCAAGCTTTAAGTCTTATTTCTAAATTTTGAGATGTTGTCCAATATGTGCATAACCTGCTATTTTCCTGGAACTCTGTGCACCTGTGTGATACCTAAGACTCAGTATTGGAATTCTGTAGCTCTGAAAGTCAGCATTACTACATACAGCTACTGTTAAACTGAAAAAGAGATCAGGCCTCAACTTAGAGATAAGAATGAAGCTGATCTGGTTGGGTCTAAGGTAAATCAGAATACAGCGTAAAGAATAAGCTTGTCTGAATTTTAGAACTTCATCTACTAAATGAAATCAAAAGAAGAGAGGTAATATTTTGTCCAAAACCTAAATTTTCCGTAGCACACAATCTAACTTAACCTGTCTGGTCAGTTCATTTAAATAATTTAAACACACAGAGCCTAGATTAGGCACAAGGGCTTGTATTTCAGTACAGCTTAATGTAATACCTGGATACAGTCTAGAATACGTTGGGCAGATAATTAAAAAGTATTGGCACACCCATCTCCTAATGTAACTTATGTTGATAGCTTGATTGAACACCATAAGTACTTGGAATCTTGGGTAAGACATGAGATTTTGTTGGTTTGTCCAGAGTGATGCCCCGATGAATCCCAGAGTGATTTGATCAGTGAGTAGAAAGTATTTGCAAAGTCCCCTTTGGGGAATGGTGAGAACGGGGAGAAATTCAACTTCTCCAAGTTGAATTCTTGATATTCTCACAAGCAGTGTGGACAACCAAAGCTATAGGCTGAGCCCCCAGTCTTGGGGTTTGTTCATATGAAACTTAACCCCACAAAGGACAGGTCAAGTCTACTTAAAATTTAGGCCTAAGAGTCACCCCCAAGAGAGCCTCTTCTGTTGCTCAGATGTGGCCTCTCTCTCCAGCCAACACAACAAGCAAACTCACCACCCTCCCCCTGTCTACGTGGGACATGACTCCCAGGGGTGTGGACCTTCCTGGCAACATGGGACAAAAATCCTGGAATGAGCTGAGACTCAGCATCAAGGGAATGAGAAAACCTTCTCGACCAAAAGGGGGAAGTGTGAAATGAGACAAAGTGTCAATGGCTGAGAGATTCCAAACAGAGTCGAGAGGTTATCCTGGAGGTTACTTTTATACATTAAATAGATATCACCTTGTTAGTCAAGAAGTAGTGGAGAGGCTGGAGGGAACTGCCTGAAAATGTGGAGCTGTGTTCCAGTAGCCATGTGTCTTGATGATGATTGAATAATGATATAGCTTTCACGATGTGACTGTGTGATTGTGAAAACCTTGTATCTGATGCTCCTTTTATCTACCATGTCAACAGATGAGTAGAACATATGGAATAAAAATAAGGAATAGGGGGAACAAATGTTAAAATAAATTTAGTTTGAAATGCTAGTGATAAATGAAAGCGAGGGGTGTCATGGTTAGGGACATGTGTCAACTTGGCCAAGTTGTAGTACCTGTTTATCTGATTGGGCAAGCACTGGCCTGTCTGTTGCAATGAGGACATTTCATAGGATTAGGTCATGATCAGGTCAGCTGCATCCACAGCTGATTCCATTTGTAATCAGCCAAAGGGGAGTGTCTTCTGCAATTAGTGATGCTAAATCTAATCATGGGAAGCCTTTTAAGGAGGACTCAGAGGAGACAGGTTCCATTCCTGCTTTGGCTGGTGAGCCTCTCCTGTGGAGTTCATCCAGACCCTCCACTGGAGTCGACGGCTTCGCAGCCTGCCCTGTGGATTTTGGACTCTGTGTTCCTGCGGTCACGTGAGACACTTTTATAAATTTTATATTTGCAAGTGTTCCCTGTTGATTCTGTTTCTCTAGAGAACCCTAACTAATACAAGGGGTAAGGGGTATGGTATGTATAATCTTTTTTTTTTTTCTGTTATCGTTTTATTTCTTTTTCGGTTGTCTTTTTATTTCTTTTTCTGAATTGATGCAAATGTTCTAAGAAATGATGAATATGCAACTATGTGATGATATTGAGAATTATTGATTATATATGTAGAACAGAATGATATGTTAATGTTTTTGTTTGTTCTTAATTAATAAATAAATTTTTAAAAAAAGTATTGGCACACCTAAATATAAGAACCAGCACCATAAAGTTCCTAGAAGAAAATTGAGGGAAACATCTTCAAGACCTAGTAATAGGAGGTAGCTTCCTAAACTTTACACCCAAAGCACAAGCAACAAAATAAAAAACAGACAAAATGGGAACTTATCAAAATCAAATACTTTTGTGCCTCAAAAGACTTTGACAAAAAGGTGAAGAGGCAACTACCTCAATGGGAGAAAATATTTGGGAATCACACATCAGATAAAGGTTTGATAGCCTATATACAGAAGAACTCATACAACTCAACAACAAAAGTACAAGCAACCCAATTATGAAGGGGCTCAAGATATGAATAGACATTTTACTGAAGAGCAAATACAGATGGCTAAAAAGCACACAAAGAGATGCTCATTCTCATTAGCTTTAAGGGAAATGTAGATCAAGACTATAATAAGGTACTACCTCACACCTATAAGAATGGATGCTATTAAACAGGGATCTACAAATGCTGGAGAGGATGTGGAGAAACTGGGACACTTAAGCACTGCTGGTGAGAATGTATAATTCTCACTATGGAAGACAGTATGGTGGTTCCTTAGGAAACTAAATATTGAGTTGCTCTATGACCTGGCAATATCACTACTCGGCATATATCCAGAAGAGCTGAAAGCAGTGACACAAACAGACATTTGTACACCAATGTTCATAGCAGCATTATTCACAATTGCCTAAAGATGGAAGCAACCCAAGTGTCCATCAACAGATGAGTAGATTAACAAAATGTAGTATATACATACAACGGAGTATTATGCAGCAGTAAGACAAAGTGATGTCCTGAAGCACATGACAAGATAGTGAATTTGAAGACATAATGCTGAGTCAAATAAGCCAGAAACAAATGATAGACACTGTATGATTTCACTTTCATGACCATGGTAAAGGTAAAATCACAGCCTGATAATAAAGAATAAGGGGTCCTAAAGATAGAAGGAAGCTAGAAATCAGTGAACGGTTAGCTAATGATGTTGAACTCAAATGTAAGGGAACAGACAAAAGCAAAGGCAGTTCATTAGTGGGTCTATAGGTAATATTACCATATTGAAGACAAATATGATTGAAAGGGATTGTACAGACCTACGTGTCCTATGGATTTACACTAGAAATATAAATTAGTTCTTCCAAGAATTACTTCAAAGGTATGATTCGTGTACAAAGAGTATTTATGCCCAGGGTACAAGGGGAAAACTGCTATTGCATGCTATGGGTTATGTTCAAAAGGAAACCATCAGCACCACCACCACAACAGCATAGGTAAATAATGGGGGGAGGGACAAGAGTTAAGAAGTTTAGATTTCCTATTTGGTGAGGGTGTGTTTATTGGTTATCTTTCTTTTAGGAAGAATGAAATTATCTAAAATTGAGAGCGTTGATGGACTGTTGACTTTGAACAAATTTATATGATGCTCAATGAATGGAGATGGCTAAAGGATGCACTGAGAAGGACACTGGTAAATGATGGTGTATACATGTGATCGAATATCACGCTGCCACAAAGGAACAAAGTTGTGAGGCATGCAACATTGTGAATGTGCCTGTGGGACATTTAGCGAGGCAAAATCAGCCAGAAATAAAAGAGCAAATATTGTATGGTCTTATTTAGAAAGTACGCATAAGAAAACAGGGGTCTGGATTGTAAACCTTTATAGCAGTCACATTTAGTCCAGAGTGGTAAATGTTATTTCTGGATTTTCAGAGGCTGTTTTCTATATGTACAACCTGGTATTTAGAGATAAGAACAAAGCCAATCAGGTCAGGGTTAAGGGAATTCAGAATACAGAGGTAAGGAAGACATTGTCTATATTTTAGAACCTCATCTACTCTTTGAAACCAAAGGAAGAAAGGTTTATTTTGTCCAGAACTTAAGTTTTCTGTAGCACATAATTTAACTCAACCTTCTGGATAGATTATTTAAACAATCCAAACACAGGGATCCAAGAATAAGAATGAGGGCCTTTAATCCTGTATAGCTTAATGTTATACCTGGATACATCCCAGAGTATATTAAGCAGATAATCAAAAAGTACTGGCAAAGTCCCTTGAAGGATGGGAGGAAAAACGTGGAACTATTAAACTTTACCAACAGGGAAACCCCAGATACTGTGTCAAACATTAGGGACACCCAAATCAATAGACCAAGCCACTGATCTTTAGGCTTGCTCTTATGAAGCTCATGTACATAGTGGAGAAGCTTAGCCCACCTACAGGTATGCCTAAGAGTTACTTTCAAAGGATCTCTTTTGTTGCTTAGATGTGGCCTCTCTCTAAGCCCAACTCTGCAAATGAAATTATTTTCCTCCCCCTACATGGGACATGACATCCAGGGATGAAAGTCTCCCTCGCGGTGTGGTAGATGACTCCCAGGGAGGAGCCTGGCCCCGCACAGTGGGATTAACAATGCCATGCTGACCAAAAGGGTGAAGAGAAGTGTAACAAATAAGGTCTCAGTGGCTGAGAGAGTTCAGAGTTGAGAGGCTACTCTAGAGGTTAGTCTTATGTAAGCTTCAGTTAGACATTGCTACCTACCGTAACTTGGCAACCTCCAACCAAAACCATTCCAGCCAATCCTAAAGAACACCTAGGGCAATATATAAGATTCTACAAAGGTTCCACGCACTAGGGTTAACTTTCCAGAAACCAACATCCTCCGGATGGGTTCCTGAACCAGATAAGTCTTGAAATGAAGGGGGGTCTAGCCTCTCCAGAACATCAACTAGTTCCATCCCCCATTCCATATTATCAACAGCCCCTTACAACATGAAAAAGCTAGAATGGGCATAGCCCAAATACCCCTAAAGAGTGGGAGAATGATCAAAGGTGATGGTACAGTTATACAGAGAAGGTAGGGCTTAACAAATGAGTATGACTGCTGAATCATTATATTGATATTTATTTTAGTCTCCAGTATCTCAGAGGAGCTAGAAGTAAAAACTTAAAAGTGAGGAACTGTAACCCATACCAAACTCTGAAATATGTTCTACAACTAATTGTTGCAATGTGCTTAAAAATTTTTTTTTTTGTATATGTTATTTCCCCCCCCAAAAGTCAGTTGTGATGATAAATGCACAGCTTATGAGGATACTGTGAACCACTGATTGTACATTTTGGATGATTACATGGTATGTGAATATATAACATGTACAACAGAAAATAAATAATTAAAAACAAGTATTGGCAAACTCTCCTGAGGGACTAGAGACAAATATGAAATTATTAAACTTTCCCACTTGGGAAATCCTTGATATTCTCTCAAACATTAGGGACTCCCAATTCAATAGGCCAGGCCCTTGATGTTTTTTCCCTTAATTAAAATTTTATTTTTAAATTTTTATTATGGAAAACCCCAAACATTCAAAAACTGCAGAGATCAGTATAAGCAACCCCAAGAACCAATCGCCAGCTCAAGAGTTATCAACAAACAGCTAATCTTGTTTACAGTTAAACAGATCTAGTCTTCCCTGAGTCCTCCACAAACAATGGATTATTTTGAAGGAATTCCATCTTTTCTTCTGAAATTCTTCAATAAATATCTCTTAAAGAACCCTATTTTTTCTTTGTTTTTGTTTTTTTTTTTTTGCATGGGCAGGCACCAGGAATTAAACCCGGGCGGCATGACAGGCGAGAACTCTGCCATTGAGCCACCGTTGCACTGCCCAGGAACCCTATTTTTTAAAAAAACACATAAGCACCCAACTAAATTATCACAAATGTTTTATTTTTATTTTTACTGAGAAATCTTCATACACATACATTGTATACATGGCTCACAGCATCATCACATAGTTACGTAAACATCACCATGATCATTTTCAGAACATTTATGTAACTCCGGAAAAAAATAAAAAGAAAAACTCATACATACCATATACTTTACCCTTCCCTCATTGACTTTCTAGTATTTCCATCTACCCAATTTATTTTACCCTTTGTCCCCCCTAGTATTTATTTATCCATATTTGTTTACTCATCTATCCACACCCTGCATAAAAGGAGTATCAAACACAAGGTTTTCACAATCACAGAGTCACATTGTAAACGTTATATCTTTATACAATCATCTTCAAGAATCAAGGCTACGGGAACACAGCTCAACAGTTTTAGGTACTTCCCTCCAACCAATCCAATATATCATAAACTAAAAAGGCATATCTACATAATCTATATAATGCATAAAAATAACCTCCAGGATAACCTCTTGACTCTGAAATCTCTCAGCCACTGAAACTTTATTTTGTCTCATTTCTCTCTTGCTCTTATGAAACTTATTTCAGTAATGGAGAATGTAAGCCTACCTATAATTATGCCTAAGAGTTACTTCCAGAGAACTTCTTTTGTTGCTCAGATGTGGCCCCTGTCTCTCTAAGCCCAACTCTGCAAGTAAAATCATTACCCTCTCCTCTGTGTGGGATATGACATCCAGGGGTATAAGTCTCCCTGGTAACGTGAGACATGACTCCCTGGGGTGACCCTGGCCATGGCATTATAGGATCAACAATGCCTACCTGAACCAAAGGTGGAAAAGAAATTTAACAAAATAAGGTATCAGTGGCTAAGAGGTTTCAAATAGAGTACAGAGGCTATTCTGCTCCTATGCAAGCTTCAGCTAGGTATTGCTAATTGCCCTGGTATGCCAGGCCCCAACCAACAATATTCTTGTAAATGCTTAAGAATACCTAGGGTTCTATCTGAGACTCTATAAAAGTTTTACTCACTAAGTTTATTTTTCAGAAACCTATAACCTCCAGATGGCTCCTAGGCCAGATAAGTCCTGAAATCCACAGTTACCAATTTTTTCAAGAGCATCAACCAGTTGCATCCCCCTAAACCATAATGTCAACATCCTTTCTCAACATGAAGGAGTTAAAATAGTCATTCCCCAAATATCCCTAAAGACTGGGAGAAGGATCAAAGGAGAAGAAGGAGTTATAATAGAGAAGATACGATTTAACAATTGAGTATGACTACTGAATTATTATCTTGATATTTCTTTTTAGAGCAGCTAGAAGGAAATACATGAAATTGTGTAACTGTAACCCATACCATACGTTGAAATGCATTCTGTAACTACTTGTTAAAATGTACTTTGAAATTTATTGCCTTTCTGTATATATCTCAACAATAAAAATGTTAAATATATACATATTTTTACCTAGTGCTATACAATGTAATGGGTATTGCCATATTCATTATTATTGTTAGCATCCTCTTTTCTAGAGTAGGATGACAGCATAATGTTTTTAGCTTTGTTTTCTTAGAAATGCTTTGGAGAAAAAGTTCTTCAGGAAACTTTTTTTTTTTTTTTTTTTTAATTTGCATATGGGCAGGAGGCACCAGGGATCGAACTCCAGACCTCCAGCACAGCAGGTCGGAGCTCTGCCTGCTGAGCCACGGCAGCCGCCCTCTTCAGGAAACTTTTAAGGTAACTGGGAGACTTCAGAATATATTAAGGGTCATGCTTTCTTTTGCCTATCTTGCTAGGGAACCAGAAAAGATGACACATTGTGGGGATGTGAATGGGAAAGGCTAGAATCAGAAAGTGATAATTCAGGATTCTTACCAGATCTCTTCAGCAGTAATTCTTTTGTTGGAACCTTTACTACTCCGAGCAGGTAATTTTTGGATGGCTGGATACTGGCTATATCTCTGGCTATTAAAATCAAGCAAGATGGAAAAATTATTTGGTGGTCTAGTGACCAAAAAGCTTATGTTTACAATATTATCCATATAACCCTACAGCCATACTGATCTACTTTCAGTGTTGGACGATACATTGGAGGTCATCTTGCCTACATCCCAGTCAATACTTGAATCCCCTCCAAATCATTTTTCTTAATTAAAGACTTTATTTTGAAAAATTTCAGACATAAAAAAGTTCTAAGACTATTATAAATAACTCCTTTGTGTCTTATACCTGGATTTACCTATTATTAACATCTTGACACATTTGCTTAATTCCTTCCTTCTCTTCCAACTCTCCCACCTCTACCCTACATACACATAATACATATTCTTCTTACTCTTTGCTATATTCATCAGAAGTAAGTTATAGAAATTATCACCCCTCACTTCTAAACACTTCAGCATATTTCTCCTAGGAACAAGCTTTTTTCCTCTCATACACATAACAGTGGAATTATTAAATTTAGGAAATTCAATGTTGATACAATCCTATTATCTAATATAATCATATTCAAAATGTAATGCTTATCCTAATATTGTGTCATTCATAGGCCCATTCTCCTTCTTCCAATTAAAAATCTAACCCAGGATTATGCACTGCATTTTGTTCCGAACACACATAAAGTGGACAGGTCAGTTTGGTATACGAGGGAGAGACACGTTGGGGAGGCCACTACAGGCAGAGGCAAGAGCATGAAGAAAGGCTCAAAAGGTGAGGAAGTGTGTGGTAGATTCCTACAAAGAGAGTTATTCCAGTTGGCCAGAACATACAGCAAAAATAGGAGAGGGAAGCAGAACATAAAGAAACATGGGTAATATTGAAGATAGATTATAAAGCAGTTATTTAGTCTGCTTGCTATATTAGAATAACCTATACAGACTCTTTGGATATTCTGACTCAGTTATTTTGGGTTTGAGCCAAGGTGTTTGAATTTTTAAAAGCTCCTTAGGTGATTCTGATGCACAGCCAGATTTAGGAACCACCAGGGAAGAGAACGGGTTCTGAATGCTAGGCTAAAAAGTTAGAGTCTACAGTGAATTTAGCAGGCAGTGAGAGGAATGAAGATTTCTAAATAAGGGTGTGATATAATTAGAGTTGTACTTTAGGAAAAATTATTTAGAGATAGTTTGCAGGAATAATTTGAGAAGATAGATACCTGAAAGGATCCCACTTTGGAAATTACAGTAGTATACTCAAAATATGATGATACCCTGAACCAGGGTGAGGCAAGTAAGAGACCTCAAGGGTAGGATCCATGGAAATTATCATCTAACTGAGTTCTTTTAGCTTCAAAATCATTAGTGACTTTTTCTGGTATTTTTGCTACCTCACCCCCAATTCCTGCTAAGCCTGGTACCTAACATTTTTGGGAAAAATTGTAAGTGTTCATCATGTACGTGTTTATCAGTTAGATATCCCTTTTGTAGGAATAGATAACTCACCATGAATTACAAAGTAATCTGAATCAATTTGACGAAGTTGTCACTAGAAGTCTGACCATAAGGAAAGGAAAGTTAAAAAAAAAAAAAAAAGTCAGAGGAGCAATGTAAAGCATGTAATATTCACTAGAAAGGAATCAAAAGCATGCCTTCTAAATTCTTTGCTAAAAACTTGCTGTGTCTCTTTCAGCAAGTCACTGCCCCTCGGTGTGTCTCAGTTTCTTTATTACATAAGGTGGAACTACCACCTGCCCTATCTAAAATATGCTGAAAGGAACAAATATGGTAAAGTTAGGTGAGTTAGGAAACCCCTCTGGAAAAATAATGCATGGTTTTAGCATGCTGAGAGTGGTTATAGAATTGAGGAAGAAAGCCACAAAGTAAAGATCTCTGCAAAAGATAACAGAAACAAATTCTTTCTACCTTCTATGTTCACCACCAACTTCCTCCTTTACTCCCCAAAGAAAAAGAAAAAAGCCTTAAAAGGGATCTTTGTAAATCCCAGAAGGATTTGAACAGTGAATAAAAAAGTATTTGCAAAGTCTCCTTGGGGGGAATGGTGAGAAAGGGGGAAAATTCAACTTCCCCATGTGGAGAATTCTTGATATTCTCACAAGCAGTGGGGACAATCAAAGCAATAGGCTGAGCCCCCAATCTTGGGGTTTGTTCATATGAACTTAACCCCGCAAAGGATAGGCTAAGCCTACTTAAAATGAGGCCTAACTGAGGGCCCGATTTGGGGTTTGTTCATATGAAACTTAACCCCACAAAAGTTAGGCTAAGCCTATTTAAAATTAGGCTAAGAGTCACCCCCAAGAGAACCTCTTCTGTCGCTCAGATGTGTCCTCTCTCTCAGCCAACACGACAACCAAACTCACCACCCTCCCCCTGCCTACATGGGACATGACTCCCAGGGGTGTGGACCTTTCTGGCAACGTGGTACAGAAATTCTAGAATGAGCTGGGACTCAGCACCAAGGGA
>PVIY010045492.1:0-19046 GCA_004026745.1 Myrmecophaga tridactyla | reverse complement strand
AGTGTAGACAACCAAAGCTATAGGCTGAGCCCCCAGTCTTGGGGTTTGTTCATATGAAACTTAACCCCACAAAGGATAGGTCAAGTCTACTTAAAATTTAGGCCTAAGAGTCACCCCCAAGAGAGCCTCTTTTGTTACTCAGATGTGGCCTCTCTCTCCAGCCAACACAACAAGCAATCTCACCACCCTCCCCCTGTCTACGTGGGACATGACTCCCAGGGGTGGGGACCTTCCTGACAACGTGGGACAGAAATCCTAGAATGAGCTGAGACTCAGCATCAAGGGATTGAGAAAAACCCTAGAATGAGCTGAGACTTAGCATCAAGGGAATGAGAAAACCTTCCCCACCAAAAGGGGGAAGAGTGAAATGAGACAAAGTGTCAATGGCTGAGAGATTCCTAACAGAGTCAAGAGGTTATCCTGGAGGTTATTCTTATGCATTAAGTAGATATCACCTTGTTATTCAAGATGTAATGGAGAGGCTGGAGGGAACTGCCTGAAAATGCAGAGCTGTGTTCCAGTAGCCATGTTTCTTGATGATGACTGTATAATGATATAGCTTTCACAATGTGACTGTGTGATTGTGAAAATCTTGTGTCTGATGCTCCTTGTATCTACCTTGTCAACAAATGGGTAGAACATATGGAATAAAAATAAACAATAGGTGGAACAAATGCTAAAATAAATTTAGTTTGAAATGCTAGTGATCAATAAAAGCGAGGGGTAAGGGGTATGGTAGGTATCATCTTTTTTTTTCTTTTCTGTTTCCGTTTTCTTTTTCTATTGTCTTTTTATTTCTTTTTCTGAATTAATGCAAATGTTGTAAGAAATGATGAATCTGCAACTAAGTGATGATACTGTGAATTACTGATTATATATGCTAATGTTTTATTTGGTTTGTTAATTTTTTTAATTAATAAATAAATTAAAAAAAAAAAAAGCCATTCAGTTTCTGGCACATCGCATTCCAGGAGTTAGCAAACTAACACACCATGCAAGCCCAGCCCCCTCGAGTCAGATCCACAGCCACCCCCAGCACAGTGAGGTCACCCTGCTCGTCCAGCCTCACCTTGTGGAGCCCCTTGAACTCGTAGCGCCGGTCCCGGAAGGCGCGCACCGTGTCCACGTAGAAGGAGTTCTCCCGCTGGCAGATGGTGGTGAGGCGCTCTTCCACCTTGGTGACGTGGGCCTTCTTATACGCTTTCCGGCAGTAATCTGGGACAGCAGAGGCGGCACGTGAAACCTTGCCCACGAAACAGCCAAGGAAATCGCTGGGACACACAGAGACTGATGAACATGGGGTTTCCAAATTAACACAGAGGAGCAGAAACCAAAAAGATATGCTGCTAGTTTATCAGAGTGATGCAAGGAAAGCCCCTGGGATAACAGGCCGAACACACCAGGAACACAGGAAAAGCAGCTGTGTCCGAATACTTCTGAAGAAGAAAGGAAGAAGTGCAAAGAATGGAACCCTGCAGAACAAACACAGTGATCTAAATCAGATTTTGACATGATTTAACAGAGCTCTGCTGAGCTCGGGCTGTGACTGGAGAAGGGAAGGCAGTATTTGGAAAGACACTGTGAACCCCCAAGTTGCTCACCTGCCAACCTCCTCTTCTCATACTTGGCCTGCTCCTCCCGAGATAGCTCGTGAAATGCCCGGGCTGGCCCCTCCGGGAACAAAGGAGGGAACTTCTCTGACTCTAGCTGGTGCTGGATGCGATGGAACTCACTGCGACTGGCTGGCACTGGGGTGGGGGTGGGGGGAGGAGGAAATGAGTTCAGAGAGAAGGGGCAGACTGTGCTGAACACACACTCCCTGGTGCCCACCCAGGGGCTCGTCCTGGGGTCAGTACTCACTGAACTCGCCCCTCCACTGCCAGGCCATCTTCCTCTGGCAGTTTGCTCCTGGCCTGTTAAAGTCGCAGGCAGCGCAGGTTGCTTCATCTACCATGGCAGAGGGCTGGAACAGGAGAGAGGGAAAGGGGATTCAGGGTTTGCGAGAAGGAGGTTCCCCAGTCGGCTGTGGGAGGCCATGCTCACCTGCAGCCGGTTAGTGAGGATAATGTTGGGGTACATGGCTCCCACGTCCAGGTGGTAGATCAGGGGACACTCAATCCGGTTAGGGACGTCCCTCAGGGAGGTGAGCTTGGTCTTAATCTGATCACACACCTATAGAGAAAGGGAAGTGGACAAAATACCGAATGAGGAGGAGCTGCACAGAGGACACCTGGACCCAGCAGAGGGACGAGCACCTGAGGCACCCAGGGCTCCAGGAAGCGCCCAAGCACTGGACACACAATGGTGCCAGGACGAAACAGCACAGCCTGGGTGGGACGCAGCAGCCTCCACCCAGGGGATCGAGGTCAGGAGAAAATGCTGGGTCAGCCTACACGTGGTGGGAGCCCAAATGCAGACTGCAATGGTAAAAGCTGCTGTGGAGGTCTGTCTGCCTGCAAGGGGGTATCCCCCGGCCAGAGTGGACACAGCACGGCATCCACCACACCAACACCTTTCCCAAGAGGTCGCTGTGGGCCTCTCGCACACATGGAGAACTCTGCGCTCTTTACCCAAACCCCAGGCTCTGAACACTGCTGTCTCCAGCATTCCTCTGTAAATCAAATGAGCCAGACTTCCACTTCCAGCCACAGGTTAAACTGTTAGCCTAAAAACCCTCCTGTCACTACCAACCTAGAACCTCTGTGCTAATATGAAAACTAGCTTTATAAATGCACAATTGAGCTTGTAAGAAAAGCCCTATCAATCCCAGAGTGCAAAAACAAGAGAGCCTGAAGCCTGAGCAGCAACAGCGCTGTCTCGGCAGGTGCCCTGGCAGGGGCAGGTCCTCAGGTCCATGCCGGGACTGACACACAGCAAGGAGATGGAATGCAGAGCGGGCCAAGCCACCCCTCTGTAAAAGGGTCAATGACAAGGTCTGCTCAAACCTCACCTATCTCAGGCTTGAAGCAAAGAGCCTTCCCTGAGTGTCCGTCACCAACGGGCCAGTACCTGACAGGCTGGAGGTTCAGCTATGTGTTCTCACCTGATCAGGGAAGCCAAAAGAAACCAAGACAAGAAGCGACCCCACCCTGTGAGGCTCCTGCAGAACCAGACAGAGACAAAGGCAAAACCAGCGACGCTGCCCCCCAGGCTGCACAGAACCTCTGAGGCGGCCCCAGCCATCACAGAAGACACGAGGAAGCCCACCAGGACTGCGACTGAGAGCAGACACTGCGGGAACATCAGATTCATGGCCTGGACTAAAACCCCTAAAATAAGCACACTTAAACATACGAGAGACAAAAATCCAGAACATTACACTCAAAACCAAAGAGAGAAACCAATATAAGCTTCAGAAATATAAACAGACACTAGAAAACAAAAATAATGATGGAAACTATATAAACCAAAAGTAACAGGCTTCTAATATTCATACATTTCTGTTCACTCCCAAACCTTAATCCCACTTTCAAAAGGCAACATCAGACGTGTGCTTATGTGACAAATTCATTTTGTACAAGACGTATACAACTCCAAGAAACTTAGCACCACAACTTGAGAAACATTCTTTCACGAGTTTAATATTCGTAAGAAATTTAGTTTCAAACACTGGCATTCTTCAGACAAATTGCTTAAAAAATCCTTTAGATCAGGGGTCGACAAACTTCTGAAACAACCAGACGATCAGTCTTTTAGGTTTTGTGGTCACATATGGTCCACTGCATATGCGTCTCTGATTTTTTTACAACCCTTTAAATATGTAAAACTATTATTTGCTCACGGGCTTCAAGTCATCCCCCTATTTTAGGTACTGAGAAGTAGGAGAAGCAGGAAAATCTAAACAGAGTACAAATTAATGAGGAAAGAGTTAACCAGAAGAGCAGCCATCATTTATACAAAATACATTAAATTTGTCAAAGTCATCTTAGAAAATGATCTGAATGCAAAACTGTCCTTAGTAAAAAAATCATTAAAATCCTCTAAAGTAGTCAATAAAAAATAAACAAACAAAAAACCCCTAAAGGTTTAAGAATAAGTACTGAGATACTTGAAAGGCTGAGAATCCTGGGGCAGGAGGACAGATACTGGACACCCCTGGGACGCCTACTGCAAGCACCCAGCTGATGCCCCACCCCAGGAGCCCCCCACAGCATGCCGGAAGAGCACGCACACGCCGGGAGAGCACGCACACACTGGGAGAAAACGCACACGCCAGGAGAGCACGCAACGACGCAAAGGTAGTGTGTTTCCCTTTTCCTTAGGCTCCTGGGGTTACCTTTAGGGAATGTTTTCAAGGACTTTGGCAATGGCTGGTGAGACAAAGCGTGTGACCTGTGAGTAATGGCCCTACTCGCCCGCCATCTGCAGTCCCTCTATGTAGCACATCCCTGACCTCACTTCCTTGCATCTTTAGTTGCTTATTGGCCAAGCAATGTCTTTGCTCCTTTAAGACGTTCTTTAAATCGTGTTCATTAGTTTAGAATAGCCTTTCTTCTCCCACGTTGGCTCAGTGACAGTTCCCTGAAGTATAACAGCTGTGACTCACAACCTCCAGGCAGCACTTTACAGTTTGCAAAGAATGTTCACATATTCTTGTTTGACTTGTGCCGAGTGAATCAGTTGCAAGACATTTCTTGACACCAATTCTGAAAGTGTTAAGAACCCCAAACTGTGGGAGTGGCCTGGATGTGCCGAAGTGCTGAACAGTGCCTGGACGGGCAGTATTCACATGAATAACGCACCTTGGGTGGGCCTCGGGGCCTGGGTTCTTTGTCACTCAATGCAAATGGCATCTAAATAGTGCTTTCTAACCATTATTTCCATGGCTTTTACACTATTTTCTACTTTGAGATTCATATGAATTTACTATTTGTCATCATTTAAAAAGTCCCAATACAAAACAGTAAATGAAATTAAAATTCTCCATTGGCTTCTCACTGCCCACAAGACAAAGCCCAAATGAGTTAAAGCTGCCATAGGATCCGTCACCACGTGGCCCACATGTGCCTTTTTGTTAAAGAATTGTCCCTTCCACGCTGCCCGGTTCTCATTTCGAACGCCAGCCTGTCTCCCGCTCCCCACTGCGCTGGGCCACCTCACCCGGCCGCGCGCTGGCCCGGCCTTCTGAAAGGGAAGCCCTGGAGGAAGAGCTCCTGCCCCTGGTCCCAGCGCCCACGCTGCCAGCACGGCGTTCGGTGCTCACCCAGCGTTTTCTGGAAAGAAGTCAGTCAACGCGTAGAGCACCAGGAAGAATAGTTCTTCTCCAGACTCCCGCCTGCACCCTCCTCACCTAAAACCAAACTGGCCCTTGGACTGTTACCTCCTCAAAGTTGGTGACGTGCTCCACGGGCACCTTCTCCTCCTCCTCGACGGCGTGGCGCATGGTCTTCTCAACACGCTGCAGCAGGAGGTCGAAGGCGGCGGGATTCTAGCACAAACGCCACAAGAGGGCGCGGATGAGACAGGACGTGGTGCCTGCACCGCGCTGCCCCGTCAGCAGCTGCTGCAGCAGTGCCACCGGCACGCTGTGGGGCGAGCACACCAGAGCCCTTTCCACGAGCCCAGAGGGGAGGGCGGGACAGTACTCGGAGCAGCCAGATAAACACGTGGGAGGCGGACGGAAGAAAGGACTTTATATTTACTCCAGTCCCCTGTGGCTTCTAGATCTTACCACAGGGCCAAGGGGGAAGGAGCGCGAACCCTAAGGAAAGAAATCAGAAAGCAGGCGCACCATTTTAAACCGGCAGGGGATGTCGCTGCGGAAGACGCCCGACTCGAGAGCCTCCACGTGGCCACCGACGTAGGTCTCTGCGTCCAGCACGTGGCCGTCATCGGTCAGCTTGTTGAACTCCTGCTCCTGCTTGTTCGGGAAGACTATGTTGGCATGGAAAGCCTGGACCATCAGCAAGGCTTCACAGAGTGTTCCAGAACCCTTCCGCAGCACCTGGCGGGAAGAAACAGAAAGCTTCCACCAAGTCCCAAAACCACACCGAAGTCAACAACCAAAAAGGCACCTAAAGCTGCCTAGGGCATAAAAGGAAAGGAAACCTATTGATAAAGCACTATGAACTTTGCCTCCAGCGGTCACTCTCACTCGGGGGCCCACATCCCCAAAGGACGGTGGTCAACCTGCACACCCACCTCAGCCTCGATCAGCCCAAGCTTGGCCAGCTCTGTTGGTGTCGGTGCGGGGGAGAGGGTGGGGGGCAGTCAGAGGACAGAGGCGCAGGCAGGGGACAGAGGGCACGGGGGTCAGGACCTAAAACGAGCAGGACACGCGCACTGACCTCGTCAGGCTCCATGGGGATGATGGTGCACAGAGCAAAGATGAAGGGGTGAACGTACTTCATGTACAGGTAGTAAGTGGCCACAGCATCTGACACCGAGTATGTCGCCAGGGTCTGAGGGGAGAGCACCAGGAAACTCCCTCAGAGTCATGTCACGCCAACGTGTGGACATAGCCCAGGGCCCTTCGACAGACGGGTCTGTACCCATAGGGGCCTTGCCCTGCTGCACGTAACCCACGGGTGCCTGCAAGGACGTCCAGTTGAGTGCAGGAGGCCAGACACAAAAGGAGCCGTGGCACCTGAGCCCCGTGGCAGGACAGGTCCAGAAGGAGCAGAGGCAGCCCGAGCAGATATGAGGCCAGGGTCTGGGGCCACTTTATGGGGACAGCGCCTGCTCAAGGCGACGAGGGGCCTGGTGATGGGCGCTGCTGCTCACTGCACAACACTGAAAACGCAGCCAACACACCGAGCTGTTCGCTTACAGATGGTTAGAATGGGAAACTGTGCGTTACAGATGCTGCCATCATACTGAAGAAAGTTACTGCGGAAACCCAAGCGGTGCGCGTCCAGGCGCATGAACTTCCCTCCACTGCTGTGCCTTTGAAAACGTTCACGATAAGACACCAGGATCATGCACATCAGTGCAATCAAGAGTATGAACTCCTGCTCCCCTCCCTCAAGAGAGACATGTCAATAGGGCCCCTGGAAGCCAGGCGGTGCAGGGACACATGGGCAGGGGAGCTACAGAGGCAGGGGCAGTGCCAGGGCAGGGCGGCTGGGCACCTGGGGCCGCTCGCTGGCCATGCGGCACATGTCCTCGGGGTCCAGCTCCACGGGGTCGTAGCCCAGCTTGGCCTTGGCAGCCGCCTTGAGGTTATGGCTGCCCACAGGAAGGTAACTGTCTCTCTTGACCCACCTGTGAAAGAAAGCGGGACCCAGTGGTGGGTCTGACCTGAAGCCCAAGAGTGGTGGCAGAAGCCACCCTGGACACAGCACGGAGACACACAGTCCTGACAGCCCAGGCGTGGACAGCAGGACCCCCACAGTGCGCTTCCTCTGTGCACCCCAAACCCACACGTTTCCACACAAGACACAGGGAAATGCCGGGGCCAGTCCTGCGGCCCTCGCCTTAACTCACCCTCAGCAAACACACAGACTCCTGCTTCACAGAGGAAAAGCAAACGGAAGCCCTAGCAGGAAGGAACCCACTCACCTTCCCGCCTCTCCCGCCCAGGCCTCTCCTGGGCCAAGGGCACTGCTGGCAAGACCTGCTCAGGAGCATCCCACGCCTGGTTCTAGGACCTGCCATCAAGCCCTGCTCCTCTAGCACACACAGGCTCGTGCCTGTCCCTTCACACAAACAGACCTTCATCACCCTGTTCCGTCTCGCTGCCTCCATTTCCTCCCTGACCCTCCCCTGCCCTTTCCCAGGTGAAGTGAGGGCCTGCCATGAGCTCCCGTAGACTGGAACTTCAATCCGCCAGAGCTTCCCTCGTTTGCCTTGCCTGCTGAACCCCAGGGTGGACACACAATAAATGTTTGCTAACTAAACAAGTATAAGATTAAAGACAGCCGGTGACTGCTGTGGAATTAGGTCCCCTAGAGAGGCTTTTCTGAGGCCACATTCCCCAAGAGGTTTGTCAACATGGACGAATCTGTTCTAGAAGTGAGACTGCAGCCACAAAACCGCCCCTGACCTCTGTGGCCCCATTCATAAACTCTTCAGTGAGACCTCGGTAATGAGTCACCAGAGAACCGACCAGGCCGCACCCCCCTTTACCTGAGGCAGTCCATGTGGATACACTGGGGGGCCTTGTATTCGCCTTGGCTATCCTTCTGGAACCCTATCTCCTGATACATACTCAGTCCATGAACCGCTGCTCTGGCCTCCACAAACGGCCTAGGGCAAAGAGGATGGAGAAGCACTGGGAAAGACCAATCTCCAATTTCTCCTGGGAGGTTCCCAGAGGAAACTCTAGGAGCACCTCATACCAATCCTCTCCTCCAACGGGGTAAGGAAACATTCCTGCTAACAGCCCTCCTCCTGTTCACCCCCAATACTTTCAGCTACAAATGAAACTTACCAGTCAAAAAAGTCTCCATTGTAGGTCACCATGATGGTGGGCTTGGTCTCCTGGACATGCTCAAACCATCTCTGAATCAGATGAACCTGAAGCCGACAAATTGCAGCATGGGATCCCCTTTTTGTCTACGCCGCGCTACTTCCAGACACCCCTCTGAAGTTCAGAGCAAGAGGCCCATGGCAGCACCTTCCATCCACCTCCCCTGCAGCCTCCCCATAAAGAGCACACTGCTGGGGATGAGTCCAGCAGGCTCCAGTTCCGGTCAAGTAAACGCAGTGAGGCCTTAAAAAGGTCCAAATGTCTCTTCTTTCCATTTCACATCAAAACATGTGGGCAATCTCCCAAGTGGCAATTTCCCTTACTTACCTCATCAGGTTCATTGAAGACACAAAATGGCCCTTCATATTCTGGCTTGGGGGTGAACTCAAAATCTTCAATATCCTCTGAAACAATCTCTCTGTTGGTGATCAGGTAACCCTGGGGAAGATCGTTAGCAGTCAACATCAGTTAAAGGCAGGAAACAAAGATACAACCTCTTAACACTCCACCCAGAACCGGGTGCAGATCCTCATAACAAAACTCTCAGCAGCAACCCGAAGCATCTGAAGTTCCCAAAGAGGAGACATGCTACCCGAACACCCTGATATTCTCAGAGGATGGGAGAGTGGGGAAGGCCAGATGCCGGCTGACTCAGTTTCCTGAACCCCATTCCCTCATTTATTCATCCAGCGACTACGAGCTACAGGGTCAGGTGCAGCTCTAGCTCTGGGACTAGAAAGGTCCTGTTCTCCCAGCACTTCCTCCAGAGAAGTCCAGGCACTCACCTGACCGTCAATCATGTAAGAAATCATCATAATCTGGTCAGTCTCAGCATCAGGGAACTTGAGAGGTAATTTGGTTGTTTCAATGTCAAAGGCCAAAACCACAGGATCCTGAAGGTGCAAAATGTGTGTGTGAGTCAGTGACACACCCCTCTCCATTCTACAGACCCAAACAGGTCCACATCTACCCACGGGCAGCTCAGCGCTAACCCCCAGTCTCTAAAAACAGGAGTCAAATCACCCCAAACAGGTCCACATCTACCCATGGGCAGCTCAGCACTAACCCCCAGTCTCTAAAAACAGGAGTCAAATCACCAGCTTGGAAAAATCTGGAGCAGATACTAGGGATTAACTGACCTACGCCAAGAATGCCATAACTCACTGATGGTATGAAAACTCATTTAAATACCTAAGAGACAAAGATTAGAGCAGCTGATAAGAGCAAATGCCTAGAATTTCAAAATACTTTAGTTTCAAAGTATTTGAAACTTTACTCATTTTGGCCTTTATTAACAACCCTGACATCTTCATTTTAGAAATGAGAAAGCTGTGCACAATGACTTCTACGAGATGATATGCTTGCACTAGAACCAAGGTCTTCCAATTATAAATCCAATGTTTTCCACCTGCCACACTGCCTATCAACTCCCCAAATGGAAGTCACACTTTCCCTCAAATGTTTAAATCCAGCCCAGCTCAAATACTGAAGTCACATGATACTTTATAGGTGCAAAATGAAATTGTACTCCCACGTGGATGAAAAAATTTTAACTCCATTATTCTTTTAAGAAAGTATTTGTGAAAAAAGAATCAAACAAATCTTTGCATCAAATCTACCTTTAAAAAAAAAAATTCCACCTTTCAGTGCCAAATTTCAGAAAACAAGCAAGCTTTCAGGATGGAGAAATGCCACAGCACTCACAGGTCGCTCGACGAGGTCATCTCGGCGGACGATTTCTACTGGAAAGGTGTCGCCCCGGTATCTGACGTTGTACCAGTGAGCCTGCAAAAAGGGCAGTGCACTCACCAAACAGCCCTAGTCTGGGCACGCCTACTTCTTGCGGACTTACCCACCTTTTCTCTGTAGGAGCTCCATGTAAGCAACAGGCCCTGACCCCTGGCGCACTTACCACATGGATCTTCAGGTCAATGGAGAGGCGGATGTGGTATGGGACATCATATTCTCGCATGTCCACTATGTTATCCATTTGGTCAGACACCTTTCTAGAGGCTTCCTCTTTATCCGTGATTACACTGCCCCCTTGCAGAACACTACAAAATAAAAAGAACAGTGAACTCAACTTCACTCGACTGGCAGCTAGAGGCTGTGAAGACCAGGCCAAGGCTGTGTCAACAGGATCGGTGAGTGTGGGGGGCTATGGTCCCCAGAGCAGTCCTTCCTGGAGGAGTGACACAGACGAATGCTCCCCTGATGCAAGAAGAAAGACCCCAGTACAGCTGCACAGAATAGAGGGCCTGCGTGTGGCACAGGGATCACCCGACCAGAATCCCCTGGCTTCAGGCAGCCCAGGGGTGGGTCACAACTCTCACTAAGCATCCTCTTCTTCCTCAAGAAAGCTAGGGAATGACAGTGGCCTGCCCTTCAGGAGCACCACAAGGACTCCCCCAGGCGACAGCCATAGGTGCCTGGCCCAGGGCGAGACCACAGCTGGTCCGATCATGCCCTGGGGAAATCCTGTCATGAGATGTGCAGCACAGTACAGCCCACTAAGTTTTCCAATACTGAATGGAGTATTAAGGGGAAAAAAGACAACTAAGTCTCAGAAGGTGCAGGCCACAGGGGACGCGGCCTCTGATCAGAGCTTGCAATACTCTGAAAAGTAAAGAGTAACAGCACTGGGGAGGTGGGAGACCACAGCCACTCTTTATTTAGCACACCCAAGCACTGAAGACCTGATTATTCAAAACTATTTCCACATCAAACAAAGCCAACAATTATGGTAGCTTTATTGCTAAGCTTTCCCTGCCCCTTACCACTTCCTATATCCATCTCGCTAACTTAAGAAAAAACAGGAAAACAGTAATTCTGGACCAATTAGCTGCTATGCCTGAGAAAACAGTGCTTACCTCGAGAGCATGGATGTGTAAGCATTGCTGGCTTGGTCCTGCTCTCGGTTCTTCCTCACAGCAGGGGAGATCTCCTTCCGGACTTTGACAAGATCTTCCACAGTGTTAAAGGACAGTTTAATGTAATTTTGCTTCAAACCCACTAAGTGATTTGGCTATAAAGTAATGAGGACAGGCTTATGAGTTCAAGAGAAAAAGGACTTTATTGGTGAAGAAAACAAGGGGATAATACAAAAAAGTAAATACACACAAGTCAAAGGGATGCTAACTACAAAGCATCTTGTCCAACTTTGCACATGGCACCAAGAATTGCTGCTAAGAGTTCTCTGAAGAGGACTTATATACAGCCACCAAGACCCATCATCCATACCTCCCACCACAACTTGAATTTCTCCTTGGGCCATGAACAATCCCACTTGCCACAGAAAGAGCAAGCAACGGCCTTTTTGACCCCGGAAGGCACAGGTAATACTCACTAAGTCTAGATCTTCTTTGGGAACAGTTTCCACTTTAGCAATTTTACCCTGAAACTTCTTGGAGAGAAAAGATGAAACTTCTCGTTCACAACCCTAAATGAGGATCAGGATTAAAAGACTTTCCATTTGTAAAATTTATACATTTCCCTTCCTAATTCTCTAAAAGCCTTTTGAATTCCCAGTTCCAAAACCCACTTTATGGCACAGTTCACATGACCTGAGCCTATGCAATGTAAGACTTACCTTTCTGGTTGCAATGTAGAAATATGGCTTATAGGTCAACGCCACCTGCAAAAAAGGGTCACCAACCCATCCAGGGTGATGGCAAAGAAAAAAGTGAGAAAAAAATGAAGATAAGCTGTCTCCTGTCATAGCCCACGAGCAGCCTGAGATCCAATCATCCCTGACTTTGCTGTCTCATAGGTAAGAGCATGACAGGAAAATAGAGTTAGCACACATCTCCAGGGCGAGAGTCTAGGCAAAGCAATACTGCTGGCCTTTCAGTCTTCACAATCCAACTTCTTTTAGGAGGTCGTGAATGAGAGCCACTGGGGGCCAAGGACTTGCATGTTCTTTTGTTTGTTTAACCACATATCAAAGATTTTATTTAACACATTAATTAGTGAGAGAACCAGTAAGAAGTTAAAGTGGTTCAATTAAGGATTTGTCTTACAAAGATTTATAGCCTCTAAGTAACAGACTTTATTTGCCTTATCGTGGGCAGGAAACATTTACTTTATTATCAGTTTTCTACAAGTCAACTTTGATCTCTACAGAGTTTTAGAATGGCCTGGTCAAAGACGCAGATAATTCATGAAGGGCCTGTTAGACTACGGCCAACTTTCCACTGAAAGAACACTCAGTCATCTCAGTCAACTCATTTCAAAGTCTTTTACAATTTTTCCTGACCAGCTATTTTTAAAAAGTTAAATAAAACAATGGCTTGCCAAAACATTATTTGTAACATGACATGAGCATTAAAAACAAAAGCAAAACATCGCTCTTACATATCTATGACAATCAACAATAGAAAATGGGAAAGAACACAATTCAAGTTGTCAAAACCATAATGACTAATGTAAGGTGTTACTAATAAGGGGGCATATGGAAATTCTGCATTTTCTACATGATTTTTCTACAAACCTGTAACTTCTGTAATAAAAATTATATATTCAAAATTTTAAAACAAATACAAAAACAAAAAACAAACCATAATGACAAAAAAACAAAAAAAACAAAAAACTGAACCTCACTTACCAGGAAAATACAAATTAAATCTAAAAGATTTACTACTATCCAAGATGTAATGGAGAGGCTGGAGGGAACTGCCTGAAAATGTAGAGCTGTGTTCCAGTAGCCATGTTTCTTGATGATGGTTGTATAATGATACAGCTTTCACAATGTGACTGTGTGATTGTGAAAACCTTGTGTCTGATGCTCCTTTTATCTACCTTGTCAACAGATGAGAGGAACATATGCAATAAAAATAAATAATAGGGGGAACAAATGTTAAAATAGATTTAGTTTGAAATGCTAGTGATCAATGAAAGGGATCAGTAAGGGGTATGGCCTGTAAAAATTTTTCTTTTTCTGTTTGTTATATTTTTCTGTTATCTTTTTATTTCTTTTTCTGAATTGATGCTAATGTTCTGGGAAAGGATGATGATGATGAATATGCAACTATGTGATGATATTGTGAATTGCTGAGCGTATGTGTTGGGAATGTTTGTTTCTTGTAATTTTTTTAAATTAATAAACAATTAAAAAAAAAAAAAGATTTACTACTAATAAAAAATTTAACATTTGTTTCCTGGACCATGCACCTCCCAAAAAACAAAACAAAACAATATTGATATTGTGGAAATATGGGAAAGACACAAAGAAAGCACTGTACAGACTTTAAAAAAGCCATTTTAGCAAAATCTTTCATAATCATGAGCATGCTTACATTTCGACTCTACCTTTTCCATAAATGGCACATGTTCTTGACAGCCTCAGGGCAGGTGCATATTTAAAGCTATTAGCACTTCTTCTGAGCCACCTCAGAGCCCAGTGAATACATTTTATTTTGGACTCGGCTACTCCTGGGATCTAAATGGTATTTAACTTCTGTGGCGTTCAGGGGCTTACCTTAAATCTGCTCCCATCTTCTTGAATAAAGTAGTAATCTACTGCACTGACTAAACGTTTATCTTCATCTAAAACCTCAGTCTGAAAGAGAATACAGCAGTCAACACAGGCACAAAATTATCCTTTAAGAGCACTTGAAAGACGAAATCCTTGTCCTCTAGCTCTTAACCCCAGCCTGGTGGACAGGTGTTGGAGTGCTCAGTCTACTAGCGGGGAACTCTCCCTCACTGCCCTGACCCCGTCCCCTCCTGACGCTCCCACACTGTCTGCTCTCTTTATTGCCCTGAAGGACACTCAGAGGCTAAGCAGGAGACTCTCGATCTACTGAGCACCCCATCCACACCATCATACAAAGAACCACCGAGCAGCACCCATTCTCAAGGCAAGGAAAAGACCACCACAAGAAGGGGTGCAGCTGTCTCCCAAGCAGAAGGATGAAAGAAGGGCACTGTGCTTACGGGGTGCATGTTGATGAGCCAGCCTGTCTTCTCAACGGGCTCCTTCGGCCTCTCAAAACCAAAGTGCAAGTCCATCTTATCTGTCCACTGACTGCGCTCCAAGCGCTTGAGCACCGAGACGGAGGAAGAGGGGCCGCCATCCCTGCGGGGTGGGGAACGGACAGTCCAAGGCTCACTGTCATGCTGCAGCTACTCACACAACCCTTAATCCCCCTCGTCTAAGTATCGTGGCTATAACACAGCAAACTCATTGCTGAAACACTTTGCATTCAGCAAAACCAGCTCATGAAGATAACAGGACTCCTAGGGAGAAAATGATTGAGGCAGAACACTCAAAACCTAGTCAACTTTGTGACCAGAACACTCACAAAAACAAGGGCTATGGCTGGACGCTGTCTTATGGGATATTAAAAGTGCACAATAACCAGTGCAGCCAACTGCACTCTTGGGCATTTATATCCTGAAATGAAACTCATGTTCACACACAAAAAACCTATATATAAATCCTCATAGCAGCTATATTTGTAATAGTGAAAAATTGGGGGGAAAAACAGAATATCTCCAATAGGTAAATAGGTTAAAAAAAAACAAACAAAAAACCTGCCATAGAGTCATACCACAGAATCCTATTCCACAATAAAAAGGAGTTGAACTCAAGGGAGTATGCTAAATGAAAAAGCCAACCCTGAAAGTGACACTTTGCACGATTCCATTTATGAAGCATTCTTGAAGAATAACACTAATAGAGATGGGGAACATCAGTGGTCACCAGGGACTGGGGCGGGGGAGGGAACAGAAGTGACAGTAGCTACAAAAAGGCAGCAGGAGGCACCTGCCGAGGATGGAGCTGCTCTGCACCTAGGACGTGGGGGCCACACACACCTACGTATGTGGAAAAAAGCACAGAACTAAGTGCACACGCACACGTGTCCACGTGAAACTGCGAACTGAATGCACACACGCACAAGTCCGTGTGAAATTGCAGAGAACTAAGTACACGTATGCAGGTACACGTGCATGTGAAACAGGTAAAATCTGAACAAGGTTTATGGATTTTATCAATGTCAATATCCTGTTTGTGATCTTGTCCTATAATTATGTCAAATGTTATCGCTGGGGAAAACTGGGCAAAGGATATATGGGATATCTCTATTATTTCATACAACCACCGAGAATCTACAATTATCTCAAAATACAAAGCTGTTTTATTAATGTATAAAAACAAGAAAGTGGAAATGCAGGCTTGTGAATCCTGAGACAAAGAAGATGTAAGTGGCCCCCGGAGCACAAGGTAAAGTGCCAGCTGCCACTTTAGCTTATTTAGACTGCTTCCTCTGGAAAGGGAGGCCCAGGGCAGGTGCTGAGATTAAATGCTGATAAAATAAGAGGTGGAGTATATATGCACAACTATATATACTGTTGGACTTTTCCTTTTCTACTGAAGATCTATTCCCTCTCTTTTGGTCCCTCCCTGCCTCCCCTTGCCTAGGAAAAATCACAAATGAACCAGTACAGTCTCCAGGTTTTACTGACATCATTCTATTTACAACTGCATGCTAACTGGAGTTACAGAAACATTGGTTGCAGCAGAACTAAACATGAAAAATGCAATACGTCCTTCTGGGATGCCAGGGTCTAGATATCAAACTGAACATGGATTAAAAAATAGAGATACAGAATTGTTCTGAGAGAAGGACTATTTCTCAAGGAAATTTACCTTTCTCAGTTCTATAATATCAATACACCCGTCTCAAACTTCTCAAGCTTCTCTCTGGTTAGGCTCTTCTAATAGCTCTTCTTACAGTTTTTAGCACAAACTTTAAATAAAGTACCTGGATGAAGACTTTTGATCCCAGAACTATTCAAATCTGCTCTGATTCCAGACCTTAGAATCTCACCAAACTGCTCATACTCTAACTCTACAGTGTGATCCCATCTAATGGAAAAGATTACAGATTCTAAAGCGTATACATTTTGGGCAGAAGCCCTATTTATTTCCTACTTATATTCTCTACTCCTCAAAAACGTATGGCTAAGAATCCATACCCCAGGCTTTTCTGTCTGAATACAAATACATGAGCTACTCTATAAAGCAGTCGGCAGAGAGAACATGTACGGGACTCGAGTTAGTGCCAGCCAGGGGGTGAGAGGTGGTGTGTGCAGCCACTCCGCTTGCTCGTGGCCTCGGCCTCACAGGCACAAGCAGATATACCTGCTCCTGCTTGTGCCAGCCTGCTTTCCTGACGGTTTCCCTAAGAGCTCTTCATGTGCTCTTCCAAAAGGCAGTACATTGTTCCAAAGAACAGCTGCTGTTGTCACAGTAATTCAAGACCCAAAGCAGTTCTACCCCAACTCTCCATGGATATTCATTCCTTCCCTTCTGCCACCCCACGTCTCCCAGGATCGGACTCTAGCCTCTTGCTGTGTGTTTCAAGGCTCCTAGGATGCCACAATTCTTTTGATGAAGCTATGTGACCAGTCCATCTGAGCACTATTAGATTTCTCTGCAAGGTGAGAGTGTTTCTAAGATATTGACGCCACTTAACCCAGCAATGCTACTTCCAAAGCCAGGGAAACTGATGTACAGAAAAGCTTTGTTTTTAATGTACAGATGTTCATCATAGCTTTATTTATAACGGGGAGAGAGGAAGCAATCTAAACAAGCTAAATATCCAAAACAGGGGCCAGGAAAGGAAAATTTATGGACATATATAAAAACCAAGTCTGATCAGAATTCAGGCCCTCAGTGACCATAACATATCTCACCCGCTATTGATTTATAAATAGAAACAGACATAGAACTGCTTCTTAAGAAAACCTGGGTCCCCTCCACTGAAGAGCAGAATGACCATATTCCAAGATTAGGGCCCTTACATCTCTACGAGAGTACAACTGCCTGTGGGAAACAAAACGGTGCCCTCTCCCAATCTCCCAATCCCTGGCACCTGTGAATATGTGCCCCTGCACGGCTAGGGGGCTTTGGAGATGGGATCAAGTTAAGGATCCTGAGGTGGGGCAATGATCTGGATTATCTGAGTGGGTCCTAAATGTGACCACAGTGGTCCGCAGAAGGGCCAGAGCCAGAGGGCAAGACTGGAAGGTGCTACGCCGCTGGCTTTGAGGATGGAGTCTGTCACAGGGCGACAATGCAGTGGCCTGTGGAAGCTGGAGGAGGTGAGGGGGCAGCTCCAGAGGGCCTGCGCCCACTGCGCCCTGGCAGCAGGACCTGTGACCTCACAGCCTTACAAGGAGAGGCCGGTATTACGTTGGCAGCTAACCCTGTGGTAACCTGTCACAGCAGCAATGGGAACAAAACCTTCAGCATACTATATGACTGTTCAATCTCTAAAACATCGAGATTCACCTGTAAACCCAGAAAAACTGTATTCCAAGCCTTGCTGAGCACTCAGGCTCATTCTGAGGCCTAGGTCATGATTGAAATAACTCTTCCACACTACATTCCCCCGAATCACCCATGTCTTCTCCTCGCATCAAGTGAGTCGGATTAAGTGGATTCAAAAACTGCTAACTCTGACTCCTACAAAACCTGAGAAATCAGGATAATAGTAACAAAATAATGTCTCCCATTTACTGACTACTCTTCCCGTGACAGCGTGGTCTGTACCGCGTTCTTCTCTCCTGACCAGCCTGAGCCCAGGGCACTGCCCACTGCCCACGGGGCTCTCGTAGCTCCTCGGCTGTGTCAGGGTTAAGTGAGCATCTAGACCCGGGGCTGCAGCACCCAAGAGCAGTTTCATTCCTAGGAGAGCCTTGCATCTGCTGAAAGGACAGCAGCGGGGAGCCGGGTGGCCGCGCTAAGGGCACAGGTTTCTCCACAGCCTGCAGTTACGATTATGAACCTCACATCTCCAAGCCCCAGGTTCAAGCAGAAAACGCTGACAATCACGGCATCTGTCTCCTGGGGCTTCACGAGGACTCGACCAACGAGAATAAAGCACGGAGCCCAGCTGCTGGCCCGTCTGTCCGCGCAGGGCCGGGCTTCGGGGCGCCCCCCGGCCTTGTCCCGCCATTCTCGTCCATCTCCGCCCTCCAACCCGACTTCATTCTCGTTTTACAGGTTCTGGGGAAGATCCCGACACAGCTGTGGAATAATGGGGTCCCAAGGACAAGTATCTAAAGAAGAAAACAACGGGACAAGGCGAGACGATGCCGAGAAGATCCCGGGGCGGCGAGGAGTGCGGGGACAGGGGCGCGGGAGACGAGGCGCGGGAACGGGGTGCGGCCCCGACGCTCCAGCAGCGACCGCAGGGCAGAAACCAGGGCTCGTCGGGGGCAGCCCCGGGGTCGCCCTGGAAGCGTGGGGGCCTCCCGCCCCACGCCGCCCGGGCCCCGCACTCTGCCCACCTCCCCGGCAGGGCGGCTGCCTCGGGCGAGGAAGGGTCCAAGACCAGGGCCGAGCCCCGTCTCTCCGCGCAGCTCCCGCCCCGCCGCCCCTCGCGTCGCGCCCCGGCAGGGGTCGACCCTCACCGGCTGGCCTCGCCGTCCGCGCCCGGCTCCACGCGCCGGCGCCCGCCGTGCGGCAGAACCATCGCGCCGCTCCGCCCGCGCCTCAGACTTTCCCGGGGAAAAGTTGGCGCGCTCCCATCAGCTCTCGCGAGAGCCCGGCCGCACCAGAGCCGTCCAGTCAGGAGCCGCGGCGCTCCCCGCCCCCTGGCGCTCCCATTGCCCCCCGCGCCCGGGG
>PVIY010045491.1:0-19048 GCA_004026745.1 Myrmecophaga tridactyla | reverse complement strand
CCTTTCTCCTACTTTATAGTTATCCTTTAGAACTGACTTTAAATAATGCTTACGCAAGATGCAGGTTTTTTTGTAAAAATCCCACAAAAAGGTTTAGTCTTTAAAAAAAAAAAGGCAGGATTGTATAAAATTAGAAGAATGAACAAATCTCTGTAAGGGTATTAAGATTTCTGCATTTAATAAATATTGTTTGATTTAAAAGGACTGTTTAACCTTATTGTTTTAAAAGAACTCTTTGTCCTCCATTTTACCTCAACATTTGTGGGCTGTAAGTTGCCCACAGAGTAATGCATCATTCAGTTTATGACATCTAATAAAGGCCTATTGCAAGCATTAGAACCAGGTGCTTCAACCATTTTCTTTTCTGCTCCTCGCCTATTGTTCTCTTCTAACCTAAATAGAAAGAATTCCATTTGGGCCACCTTCGTTTTTATCAGTTTATTTAAATCAAGACACATTCAGCCCCCACGGACTTTCATTTGGTGTTGCTGTAAACAAGAAAACGCATGTGCGTGTGGTCGCACGCGTGCGAGCGTGCTCGTATTGATTGTACAAAAGGACCAGGACGTTTATGTATTTTGAAAAAAAAAAGAATTGCATTTTTTAGTCATTCGTTGAGCTATTAAAAGAGGGTGATTGTTGAGAATGAATTTATGAATCAAAGACATATGTGTGGCAGTAAATGAAAAACAACTTCAAACCTATTCCGCAACCTATAGCCGGACCATCATATTCCTTTGTTCTTGTGCAGGTTAATAGAGATTGAGGAGATGGGCAGAGGAAAAGCAGTGCAATTTTCTGCTATTTAAGCTTGGCGAAATGGCACTCTTCAGGAAGCAGGAAAAAGTATGAAAGCGTAATAGGCATTTTAAAAGTAGAAGTCCATATAGCTGCTTGAGGGATTCTCAGATTTAGGCATGCATAGAATCGCGAATGAGATAATCAGCATTGTGAAATTGAAACCTGTCTGCTGCCTGCTGCTGCTCTTCCCTCTTTCAGTGGAGTGATTTGTAACACTCATCTTCTTCAGGCAAGGCAGCCTTCAAGATTATCCAGAACTGTCAATAGTAATTGCCAAAGTATTTTATTACCTACAGAAAATCAAAGGAATTTTATAACCAACAGTTATCAAGTTTCAATACACGGTATAAAGAGAGCAATTTTAGTTGGAATACAATCGTGTTTGGCTTGCTTTAATGTTCTTGAGACAATTCCTGTGCAACCAACTACAACACTGACTGTATTTAAGCTAGAGGCAAGAATACGCATATGTACTCGTAGCATTAAAAAAAAATTACATAATGCCTACAAGCTTCTGCAAGCAAGTGGTTTTTAATTGCCATACAAGCTCTGCCTTAGCTAATTACTTCTGAAAAGAAAGAGGGTTTTGTGAAACTCAAGATGACATTTGAAGTTCTGCCATTAAAGAAGGGTGGTTTAACTGGGGCTTTCTCTATATGATATGGTACAAAATGTGCCTTTGAGTTAGAAAATATGACTTTACAAACTTGGGAATTATACCGACTGGTTACAGAGTGGATCATTGTGTAGACACAGAGGTCTTTTGCAGTATGATGAATTCAAGATTATCAGCTTTATGCTTCAGAATTATTTCAGACCATAGGGACAACCTCTTTCAAGCAGTTATTTGTTTTCGCGAGTCAATAATGTTTTTCAAAAGAAGTATGAAGAATGGAAAAATGTTCCCCACAAACATATTCCTACTTTCACATGAGTAAATGTAGATGCCCTTGTCAGGTAAGAGAGAATGATAAGAAATTCATACTATTGATGCCTATTTCGATTTGAGGTCTTACACTACAGAGCAAGGCCAAAGAGGCCTTTATATCCTTTAGTGGTTCTGAGACTGGAAGTGTGATATTTTCTATGATAGCACATTTTTCACTAATTCCTGTCAGCACACTGAGCTGTTGACCAACCGTAAGCAATATCCATTTAACAGTAAAGGCACAAATTTACTTCCAAGTATTTATGAGCAGAGGGAAATTCCTCTGTCTAGTACTGAAACAAAAATCCAGACTACTCTTTTGGGAGAATGCGAATCAATATTTGTGTGTATGTGTGCAGAGTGGGTTGGAATTGGGACGAGAGGATGATGTGTTCTGTAGTTCGTTTCACTTTGGAAAATCAATTAGAAAAATTTTTGTTAACCTGAAATAGCTGGGATTTTAATATTTTTTCTTGTAAAATGCAGTTGTGCAATTAAGGTAACTATACTTTTGTGAAAATAATTATTTATGCTAACTCTTCCTAATTTGGGCCTGACTGTAGGCCCTTCTATGAGATAGAGGGAAATTCCTAAGAGTGGTGGAGAATAACAGAGTAGTTAATGCCTTCAGAATGTTCAGTGTATGTGCCCATTGCCAGCTTCTAAAAAGCATAAAGGAGTACCATGAGTTTGGACATAGTTATTTGGTGTCTATGAATCACATACTTATTTTATATTTTTAGTTAGGGCAATTTCAGAATCTGAAGCCACTATGAAGAGGAAAAATTAACAAGAATCCTGTTAATGCACACTCAAAATTATTAGAAAAATCTTTGCTCCATTCTGCGTCATTTAGTTGTAAAGTAAAACTCATTTTGAGAACATACCAATGAAAAGGCAGTATGCTATTTGTGTCAAGAAATAAGCAAGGATGTAAGTTTTGTTATTTGCGTTATAATTGTGCAAAATCGGTTTACACAAGATTTAGAAATAGTTCTGCTGTAACACTTGATCATATTCAGATTTAGAATTGTGCATTAAACCTAGCAGTTTTTTAAATGTCTGAAAAGAAAATGCTTCCTTCACAATGAAACAGGAATCAGATGGTTTCTCTTTGATGTTTCCATGATATTAGAAAATATTCAAATGCCTCATTTATGCCATAATAAAATATGATTTCGCTGAAAGGAAGGCTGTAGCAGCACAAAATGATGATTGATTTAACATCAAGTAATGTATGAAGTTATGAAACTAATGGAAGCAAGATGGGTAGAGAAATCAAGGCTCTCACTATAGGGCTGAGTGCATGGTAATGCCCAAGATTTGGTTTCTAAGTATGAATCATAATTTTAATTTTATAATTTAAAAACTACTTATGACTATGTGATTTGAGGATTTCTAATAAGAGGTGGAATTTCAATGGCTAAATATCTATTGAATATTTTTAAAGATATTCAAGAATCAAGGCTTTTAGTATCTGATATAAATATGGTGAGACATACTTCCATTTAAAACAAATTCCCCTTCTTGACTCAACAGACATCCATAGCCTGAAGAAAAGAAAAGAAAACAAACAAACAAAAAATTTTCATTGACCTTTCCAACCCAGGGCATTAAAAAAGGAAACCTGAGTTTTCAGAATTGAACCTGGCTCTGCAAAAGCACTCCATCAGTGTGGAAACTTCTCCAAGTGCAGTTTATTAACATAGAAGAGAGAAATTAATTACTGGTGTTTGTTGATGTGGGGTTACCTTTTAAAATATGTATTTATTTAACCAGTCCCTGGCAAGGTTTAATGTCGGATTAGGTGAGGTTAGAGGTCAGGGAGAAATTCCACAGCTGCGGGCGTGGCGAGCGCCCCCCCACCGCCGTCCACCCCCGGCACGGCGGAAAGGGAACTGTTGCTTGGGCTGTTCACTCACGCGGTCAGATCGAAGCCCAGCTCAATAGCGTTAAACTAGCCCCCATTTGAGAGATTTGTCTTACAAAACCCTGAAACTGCTCTGAACATGCATACATTGATTTTGTTGCCGGAATCTCCTGAGCTTTGATGAAAAGGCAGCCTCCGCATGCAGGTGCAAAGGGCTTACCTCTTCAGTATTAAAACGTGAAGATTAAGGATTTCTGCCCTGCTAGGACTGAACTAATCAGTGGCACGCCAGCGAAAGAAAGTAGGCCTCATGCCTAATGTTGCCTGATTTTCCGTGGTTGAGCAAGAAGTTAGGAGTCCCTTGGGTGCCCTCCTATGTGGGGTAGTTGCCTTTATTCCATTTTGCATAGTTCATCCAGGGGCATATGGCACATGGCCAAATTTGTTTTCCGTGCTTTATGGGAGACAGTTCCTGACTTCATTAAGGAGCATTCACTTTAGTTACAGTGTTGAAAAGGAGGATGGTAACAGGACAAAGAAAAAAGCATGTGATTTAAGGAAATCAGATCATGAAGGATTGTCCAATTTGGTGTGCACTGAAGATATATAGCCATCTTTGATATGACGCTTAAGTCTGTTACAATTACTTCCATTAAGGCAGAAAAATTAAGTGATTTTCATAAATTTCTGACCTTTTTCAATAAACAAGAATTATCATTTCAGCTCAGCAGATAATACTTGCCATTTGTCCTTGGTTTGAACAACACTTATACTTTTTTTTTTCCTAGTTGTGTATTACAAGCAACTTTCCCTTTTTTTTTTCTAAGCATCAGAGGATTACAGCATCCTTAGACAGTGTGCACGTGTCATTTCCCAGCAGGGAATTCCAGAATGAAATGAATGCATCTCTTCTAAGAGTAGAACAATTTTACACCCTGTAGCACTAATTCCTATAATTATTTTTGTCCATCTTAGCCATGATTTGGGTAAAGTGATATGAAACCTTTCTGAAATTATGGTGTAAGTAAGCCTTTAGGGGGAAGAGGGTTTAAATAAGCTAGGCATGCTGTGACATTTCATATATTGTAAGGTATTTGAAAATGTAACAGATGTATCTAGAATCAGGTCTTATCAAGCATGTCTTTGATCTGTTGTAAAAAATGCAATCACATTGCTGAAACAAACACTACAGAGGCAGATAAAGCTGGATAAGGGAATTTCAGAAATTAGATAACACTTTCTTTCTATCATTTATAGGAATCACCTGGTTTGCCTGTTAGGCATATGTTGTTCTCTACTTTCTCAAACCTCACTCAGCATGGTTCAGCATTGTCAAGCCAATCTACTTTTCTATCGCTGTTAAATTACAACACCCCACTCAAATAACACTTAGTGGGCACATCTCGAAGACAAGATTCTTACCTCCAGATCATTTAATATCTTATATCATTAAGATAGCCACTGCATCCAGTGAAAAGATGAGCTGTCCATGTAAAATCCCTGAGATCTGACCCATGAACTGTGGGTCTAGACTCAGTGTTATTCTTCCTAAAGTCATTAGCCTCCTCCAAAGCCTGATGTGAGAATGCCATATTAAATTAATTTTGGTTATAGAAATAATTATAATTAATGACAACGGAAAAAATCTTAGCAAACAATATTTTATGAGGTGTAAAGCTGGCTGCAGGGATGATAATGTATTTTATAGAGCAGAGCAGATATTTCAGTTAGGTCCACAGAACAGATATTTTAGTTAGGTCCACACTTTCTTCATAATAGTATGATTGGCAGTTTGCAGCTTTTCAAGAGGTTGAAATAACTCAACTTTTCATTATTTTTGTTATAAGGATTTATGGTTTGGAGTGGAAAGTAATTTTCTTCTGTAGTCATTTCCAAAAGTTCCAGAGTTCTTAAAGAGCATTTATATACTGGGGTAAAAACCAAACCTTTTTTTTTTGCAAGCCAATCCATAAAGATGCCTTTTTCACCTCTTTGATGTGATAAGGAAGTATTAAATCAAAGTGAATCCCCTACTTGGCACCTTGGGACTGAATAGTGCTTATGCCAATTGTTCCTACTCCTGGTATTTAGACAGGGACCACACATCTCTCCCTGCAGATCAGAGAGGACAAGATAGGTGTCCTGTGTCCCCTGCTATCATTTAATTAGTATCATGTAATTTCTAGTTGGAAGTAATGACATCGTGTCCTTTCTTAGAAAACGTAACTGCCAGAATATATTCCAAACTGTGTTACACCAAGGTTATGTGGTTAAACTATTTTATAGGAGGGGATTCTCATTTTGAACACTTAGATTTTTTACTTCCATCCATTCCAAGTTTTTCCTACAGTTCACAGCAAATCTAAAGGAAATGATTGATGTAGCATAGCCACTATAGATTTGTTATACAGAGAAAAAACTAAAGGCTAATCTTTGAAATTACTTAAAACATCTTTTACATTCATTGTGGATCTCATGAGAGAATAAAGATTTACAATAAGTATAAAGATGATTAAAATGGGTTCTGTATAAGCAGAATTAAATGGACTCTTCTGTCCATCTTAACCAGGAATTATATGCCAGCAAATAAGCTGGATGCTTCTGTTTGGGTCGCTTCTTTATCATACTGTCTGTACGATAAAGTGAAGGAGATGAGAGAGACCTGTAAGATATGTTCTTTAGGGCCATTGTCATCTTTAAACTAAAAAAATGACTTCCGTCATTTTGCATTCCTGAAAAAGAGTAATCCTGCCACATGTATTGTAGGCAGGGTTATTGGAGACTCGGTTTGGTTAAGATGCCATGGAGATGATGGTTTTTCTGTTACAATATTAGGATGTGTAATAAAAGATTTATAACCAATGATCTCCTTTGTATCCAGAGTCACAAAAAGAAGTGGATAGGTAAGATTTCTAAATACATGGATACAGCTTCTGACCTATGCATGTTTTAATTTATCCATCCATATTCTTTACTTGTCAGTTTTATTTTTCATGAAAACCCTGATTAAAGAATAAATTATAAAATTAATAATTGGTAAATTATCAAAATAATATAAAATAGCCTAGTATGGTTTCTTGTTATACTGTTAAATAAATATGGCCTTAAACACACATATGTAAGTATTTCTAATGGGAAATACAATTACTGTCTTAAAAAAATTCGATAAACTGTTGTTTTTAGCTGCCATTGATTATAATATAACCGGTATATACAAGTTAGTGATCTTGTTAGTCGATGGAAGCCAATAAAGCTTTTACTAGTCAATCGTTCAAAGATTTCATTTGTTTGTACATTTTCAACACATAAAATGTGCTGTATCTAAACCACTTGCTTTGAAAAATAGCCCCTTAAAAAGCTAATTTCTAATAGTCACCCAATCTAAACATTTTTCCTTCCACAATAGCAAGAAAAAGGCATAAGATTGACTTACCTTTTCCTATATTTCTAATCCTGTTTAATTTTCTATGCTTCCCTTGTGTTGTTTTGCACATTCCTACATCTTGCAGAATTGTACACTGCGAAGACCTAGTAAGCGAGTTAAAGCCTGATGACGCTAACGAATCCCAGCGCAAATGACTGAATCGATAGGAAACCAGCCACTGCTGTTTAAGTGTATCGATAAATGTACCTTTATTTTCTCTTGAATGGATAAGTGTCGCAGTTAAGAGTCCTATGGATCTCTTAATTGAAAGTTAATTTTAAATCAATAAAGTGAGTCATTTAAATATTGATTGGCCCTTTCTACACGAATTGTTAGCTGATTTTTTTTTTGCAACAACTTTGTTTAAATGCAATCAATAGCCCACAATCAGTATGTTCTATAAAAAATTGACAGATGTTCCCAAAATGCCTGCTAGGCATATTCTTATCTGTTTATATATGCAGCAAAGATATTTCAGTCCTTTTCACACATACAGGGATGGTTAGAGGTCTGACGATCACATACACACCACACACACACACTACACACACACACAGACATACATACACATGCACACCTTGTTTTCCTTAAATGCCACAGTTGATTTTATGTTAACTTTGGCCTCTTAGGTAGTGCATCTTAATATTTCACTTACATCTTCAAAGGTTTGAAATGAAAAGATGTATTTATAGGATCCATATTATTCAAACATTTCTGTGATTGCAATTTGAGAAAAAAACAAACAGTATTCTCCACCCATAAAAATTTAAAGACATTTAGAGGAAAAAAAAAAGTCTTTGGACCTTGGCAATATTGCATGAATAACAATGGTCTTCTAATGAAATAAAGAATCTTTTACATATGCGAGCATGTTTATCAAATACAAGACTAATGAGTACTTTTCATTTATGTAGCTTCTCTTAGATATAGTCTCAGCCATGCATTCTTTTCAGTTTGACAAAGAGAGCAGCCTAGTTAAAAGAATGCCAACTGTATTACATGAAATTCATCTTGATTGACCTAATAGAGTAAAATAAGTTACTTATACTTATCAGCAACTCAGCAAATATGAATTTTCTATTCAAGCTGTACTATTAACCATTCAGTACTTGCCTAGAAATAGTGTAAAAAGTCAAGAGTCGGCATCAACCTGTCCACAAAAGGATTAATTTTGAAATCACAGGACTTCTAATAACTGTCTATTACATTTATGAGGTCACTAATTGAAGGTGCATTTGACTTTTTTCCCTTCTGAAATCAACATGTCTGAAAATAGTATTTATTAACAAGTGCTCTTTTAATTAGGGAGAGTTCTAATGAAGACATTAAAATTAAAATGCATCAATAATAGAGTTTTACACTAACTTACAGTTTTTTTGTGTGTTTATTGATACCAACTAACAGAAAATAGCCCAAAGGTGACTTATGGTGTTAGGTTGACTGATATTTGTCCAGAAAGTAAAAATACAGCGTAATTATACTTCCGTTGTGAAGGCTTAGTCAAAATACAAGTCCTATCATTAAAATGGTAATATCAATAAAATGATAGAACCTTCCCCCTTTTTTTGAAGATTAAAAAATCCCAGCCTCAAGCAGACATATTTGAGGGTGGCCAAATTAAGAACCTAAGCTGCAATGCTCTATAGTTTTAACTTTTTCCTCTTAATATAAACTCTTTCAACTGCTCTGCAAATCCATTCTTTAATCTTGTATCATTGTCCTCCTACTATGACATCTCAGATTCCATTCCATTCCATTTTCCGTGTTAGGACAGCTATATCGAAAGGGAAGATTAAAAAGGAATGGGGGAGTATCATTAGTTCATATGCATACGAGTTCAGCCTGTGAAGATGCTGTTTCTAGGATCAGCCTGAAGATGTGACTGATAGATCTTATTTGTCTGATAGAGCTGGCCAGGGAAACAGAGCTACAGCTGGTTACTTCATTAGGTCCTCTCATTGATTGAACCCTGCTGAAGTGATGCAGCAGGCTCCTCAGATAACTGCTGGTAATAGAACAAAATGAATTCTTATCACAGAGATTGGAAAGGCCATTAACCCTGGCCTCCACTGCTTTTCAGAGGTCACAGACAGGAAGCCAAGCGGTGACTGGGAAAACTGTTTTCTGTCTAACTACAGGTCACGTTAGAAGGGTGTGTGTGACTTTTTTACCCTTTGGCTTCTGTATGGATGAAACGGTTATACCGGCAGATGTTAATAATCAGTTGTAAATAAATATTGGAACCAGAAGAAGAAAAAAGAGAAAGCACAGGAATTTATTTCAATAAATATTTAATAAAAGAACAATTGTTACTGCGATATTTACTGCCAGTTTTGCTGTAGTTTTAAAACGAATACTTTTTCATATAAATTGGAATGAGAACTACATAGAGGCACTGTAAGAAGGAAATTTAATATGGTTTTATATAAAAATATGCTTCCTTCCTTCCTTTAAAGATGGCGATTTTAATTGCCCGTGGCTGCACCCCTGGGTCATTGCTGAAATAAGGGCAACGATCTGCTTGCTTTTCTCCTGGTTGAAAGGAATATATATCTAAGGAACAGCCCTATAATTTACACTTAATGCAACCTTTCAATTGACCAAAAGCCCACAACCTTAAGCCCCCATCTCACAGCTAAAGGCTTTCCCACATCTGTCAAGTTGCTGCCACTCCAGAATCCCACTGAAGGACTCATCCATTTAAAACCTAAAGCAGCACATGACAGTTTTTTCTCTGCCTCTGTGAGGAGAGGCGTATTCAGAGCAGCCACTGGTATTTTTACGCGCTGAGCCAGAGAGGGAAAACTTCTGTAGGTTAGGAAATCTTGGCTAAGACTGAACCGCTCAGAAAGAAAGGATCGATTTTTTTTTCACTGCTCATGGATGTGTGCACAAAATTACACTAAAGCTATGCCGAACAATATGTTGATGGCTGCGATACTTAGGATCGTAATTTAACTTCATTGTCTGTGGTTGTGTGGTATTCTCAGTTGGAGCCAATCTTTTACTAGGAGTTAGTTTGTTTAAATGTAATTGGGTCCCGTGGATGGAAAAAAAAACCTTCTGACTTTATGTCTTTGGAGACCCATCCAGACATTTGGTTTGGCCTTCTGTGCATAAATAATAACGAGAAGGTGTTTGCTGTCACTGCTCTGCTTGGAACACCAGAAGTGGTTTGGCTGGAAAGAAACCCAAACAGATTACTCCAGATAAACTTTAGATCAGATGCTTTGTCTCATTGGGTTATGTCTATGTATAAATAAATATATATGTGTGTGTGTGTATATGTACATATATATACATATACACATATGTAGATATGTGTTATGGTTTAGAATGATTCGAGATTACAGGAACAGAGAAAACCCAGTTAACATTAAGAACACAAGTATCTCAGTTACTTTAAAGTAACAGAAAAGCTAAAGTTTTCTCAGAATTTATTTCCTTTAATTTTTGTGAGTTGATTATTTTTTGCATGAGCTTATATTTAATTGACCTACTTAATGGGGCTCAGTTTAAAATTGCCTTAAGTAAACAATATCTAGGGCCTTAACTTCTAAAATAAAAATTAACTTCTACTGCATGTTTGCATTTTGCTTTCTGGTATGAAACTTTTCCATTTATTTACCATATGAGTTAATAAACATGCTTTAAAAATCTAATTAAGTGAATGTTTTGCTTATCTCATTTCTTAAGAATGTTAGATTCTGTTGCAGATGTTTCAGGGAATGACACAGAGGCCTGGAATGTCAACTTATGATACCTGGGGTGAAACTCATGAAACTTTTAGGCTTGTAATTAGTTGAGTTGTGCACTATGAACCGTAGCAATGGAACCCTGAGTCCAGTTCATATTGGCTAATAAAAAACAGGTATTTTTTTTCCTTCATTAGATGATACATCATCTAAAAATATTTGATAGACTTTGCTTTCATTCTTCATACACAAAGGAGCATTAGGTAATGTGAAGTCAAATTTAAGAAACAGAATATTCTTTAGGGGAAAATATATATTTTTGCCTCTCATCCATGTTAAATAAATTAGGCATAAATATTTTGTTCATGTAGCCCTTCAAAGATCTGTATTATTTTCAGCATTTCTTTTCCTCTTTAAATTTAACTAGTTAAAAGAAGGAAAGAGCTGTATGCGTTACGTTCAATAAAGATTTTAGGGAAATAAAGTAGTGGGAAACAGTATTTGAACTATATGTTTTTTTTTTCCTATCTAGCATATATATGATTTACACCTGAAGGTAAAATATGTGGGGTTTTTTTTGTTTGTTTATTATTTGATGACATTCAACAAGATTAATAGCCTCAATAACCAATTAAACCTTATTGACATATTTGCAAATTACAGATATTATTACAAATAATATTATGATTTTTTAGGACAAAGAAGGTCAATTTGGGGCTAGGATTATACACTGTAATGACATTTAAAAGTTTGAACTTTTAAACTGTTTCATGGTGTTTCTCAGGGTCTGCAATTCTGACAGTAGCATACACAGATATAAAGTATGAAGTATAAAAATAGATTTCCTGGTAAGTTTTTATTTGCGGGGTGTTTTGCAAGAAAAGGCTTGACTTTGGGATTCATTGAGGGGAAAAGTGAACCCTACATTGCTTGTAGCCATCTCAAGACAATTTTAAATTAATGCTTTGCTTGTAATCTATTCTATTTCTTGTATTTCACCAAATTCTCCTAAAGGCACCCTTTAGGAAATAAAATCTCATGACATAATTTCTTGTTTTGACCAGGAATATATTTGCAAACTTATTAGAGGGGAAAAAAAAACACATTACAAAAGATAGAGAGCCAAAAATAGCATCATCTTTCAGTATTTTCATATTTCTCTTAGGTATTTCAGTGATAAAATGCATGGTTGAATTGGGGAATGAAAAGGATGTCTGGAAATCAATTTTATTTAAAAACCACATTGACTGCTTTAATGTTTCCTTCTTCCTAAGTTTGGCTTTCAAATCAAGATTTTCTCCACATTTTGTAGAATATGTATTAGATTTTATGAAGCTGCTTTGCATACTGGCATTTTATGCCCTGTTGAAAATATGATTTGTTTAGAGCTCAAATTCTCAAAATTATGCCAAAAACTAGCCATACTACGAAAACATTGTATTTTCCACTGGCAATCTATGCCCTAGGTGACATTTGTTCTTGTTATTCACTTTATATTTAATAAGTTGTATTCTACATAAGGATTTAGTTAAGTGTTTGGAGTGGTCCATTAGCACTTCTAGGCTATTGGAGTAACATTTCTTGCCAATATGTAAGCAAATGATTTGAGAACATTTGAATATTCCTGTTGAAAATGATCAGTTAATTCCCTCTGGGCTTTATCTTGTAGAAAAACCCAATCAATTTCTCGTTTGAAAGCAGATTCTGTTTTGTTTTTACCTTAATGATCAGCTAATTTGACTACATTTGGATATGCATATATGGTTTAACATTACCCTTCTTAAGTGACAAAGTCATTGGAAATATGTGACATTAGTTGGGTCCACTGAATGCCCATTGTGCTGTAGACAGACTTCTGCTCCTTGTGGGTTAGCGTCTTACTTGAATTAGTGTTCTCTTTGAAAAGAACGCATAGTTGTTCTTGACTCATCATGTTATTCTTCTATAGCATTGTCTTGACAATTATTAAAAATAAAAACAAAAGCAAAAACAATTTTAAAAAGTTATGACTGTTCCAATTAGATGACTTAATTCTTGGTTTTCTGGCAAATGTGTGAATGAAAAAGTTTTACGTTAATGCTATCAAAAGGAACGTGGATTACTTCAAGTTATATAACAACCACAAAAATACTTATGGAGGTTATGTGTGCACAGGTTATCAACCTGGGATCCTTGGGCCTAGGAGTTCCATGACCTCTTGTAATTGCCTGGAAAATTACCTGTATGCGCATTTTTTTATGGAAAGGAGGTCTTTAACGTTTGCTTGATGATTAATAGTCCACGACAAGAAATGCTGTTCTCTGAGGTCCCTGAGAAACAGCTGGTAACACATAGTTTGAAAGTTTAAAATATACCTAAACATTATTTTTGTGAGGATGGAACCACTGTCTCTGTGGTTACTGTGTTTAATGCCCTCCCTGAAACTCCACTCGACATGATCTGTTCACGCTTTAGTAGGAATGGGGCTGGTAGGGCCTCCTCACTGTACAAATGAACCTCCTTTCCCCCAGTACAAGCTGCTAACTTAAGAGCTTCCAGGGCCATCATATTTTTTGAAGAAAGCTTCTTAGGGTTTTTCTTAAATCAAATTGAGAGAAGTAGTATCCAGAGTCCCCTTCGTATTTCTGTTCCTTGAGACTTCAGAATTAAGCACTCAGCCAAGATAAATACAATTCAGTGATTTAGAAAAAAAATGGTAACTGAGAAAGGAGAGAGAAGGAAATGATAGGCCTGGCCCCTCTTAGAAGGAAAGAGGAAGAGATGGAGAGTTAAGCATGGAGTAATAGGAAATAAGAGTGAATGGGAAGGTTATAGGATGTAGGCCTTAGATAATGAACGTGAATAAGCTTTGAAAAGTATTGCGGATTATGCAGGAAGACAAGGCTAATAATGTGAATGAGAACTTGAAAAAGGAGGATTGTAAATATAAACTCATAAATAACATTTTTGAGGTAAATGCAAATTATTGTCCAATCTTATGGTCTTTCTTGTGCTTAGCCTTGTAGTAAAAGTACTTGGAAGTTGACAAAAGTAAATGCAAATGTTCAGATAATGGTAAAGCCAAAAGGGATACTTAAGACTCATCTAGACCCACCCCCTCATTTTATAATGGGGGAAACTGAGGTACCCAGCAGTTTCATGATTTGTTCTGGGTCACATAGCTAATTAACAGCACAACATGAGTCTCCTCATGTTCGACATTCCTTTATGTATGTATGTATCTATGCATGTATGTATTTGTGTATTTATCATTGGTTGAACATATTTTAAAGCCTGATCATTTTCCCTATCTTATCATCTGCCTATAAAATATGTCCCCTTAAAAGTAATATTTAAAACATTTCTTGACAAAGAAAAGGATGCCTGTTGCATTCATTCTTCCTTCTCCCACAAAATTAATTGTGCTGTGCTCTTTTGCCTTAAGAATACTTTGCTCCTACTACTAACATATCACTTCCCATATGGTGGTGGTTACTTGGGTTTTATCTCCTCCAAGGCCATTTTCATCTTAGTATTTCCATGGTCAAAGATGGCCCTTGTCACTCGGTGGTCTCTGAGTGAACTTTTGTTACTTCCAATGACTTTTACCCTGGAAAGAATTACTTGTCTATGTCAGTCATTACTTCTAGTCCTTAAAACATTTTGTTATTGTTACACATTTCCAGAGAGATGTAAACAGTTTGAGAAATGGCAAATAAAGGGTTTAGGCAAATTAGGGTAGATTAGGAAACAATAAAAGAAGGTTCAGCTAAAGTTAAATGAAACAGCAGGGGGCCAAATGATGCTTTACAGATACAATATTGTAGGTCGTTAGAGCTTAATAGGCAAATGTTTTCATTTTAGGGTATATAAAATAATTTTAAACTGCAATGCCCTCACTTAAAAGAAAGAAAAGTCTTTTTTTTAAGGAAAAAAATACGTTGAGGAAGTTCTATTGATATTTGCCTATGAGATTCTTTCTTTTCTCTTTAAGCCCAGATTCAAGCAGTTTTTTCACACTCAGCCTTCTTCTCATTTACAGAAAGGATATTGACCCTTTGAAGATATTTTCTTGTCCAAACTATCGTAGTTCATAAAATTGAAAGTCGAGTTGACTGTCTGTTTCAGCCCTCAGCCAGCTCTTCCTTGACCGTGGTTCTCAAGGGAAATGTGGGAGGTGATTTTATTGCCATTTTGCAATAATTGTATACTCTTATTTCATCCTCCAGAGCTTTTGTTTCCGGCAAGAATGTACTTAGACTTTATATAATTAAATGCTTATGATTTACAAACTCACAAAGTAGTCACGAGAAGGGACTAGGGAAAGGAAAATGATGGAGGGTAACTCATTTCTCCAGTGTGTAACAGTTGTCAGTGAGAGAGAAGAGGAAAAGACTCGCTAACAATGCTGACATATAACCTCAATGAGTGGTTTTCCCTCTTTATCCTATTTTGGCAGGATTTTTAGCCCCTTTGGCTTTGAGAACGTATAGGAAATACTTGCATCTGATAGCTAATGTGGTGAATACTTCATGAATTAATTGGCATCAGCACCAGAATGAAATGAAGAAAAAGGCCCTACTTTATTAACTGGGGGATTCATTTCCTCTGCCACCAGGACTGATTATAGAAACTGCCTGAGAGGAATCCGTTGAGCATCAGCCTGGGTGTTGCATTAGGTCTGGGGTTGGGAGAGACAGGAAAGTAAAAGAGGCTTCTGCCCTCAAGAAGAGCTACTTCTGCCTCGAAGACAGAAACCATGTACTTGTCACAACAAGAAAGCAGGTAAATCATGACACTGACGTTCGATATTGTTTAGAGGGGTTTTGGACTTGTGGAGCTTGTAATGGTCAGTGAGCATTGTAAAGACATGAAGGATGAGTCAGATTGGGGAAATGAGGCAGTGTTTTATTTGTTTGTGTGTTCGTTTTGTCAGGATGCTTGGGGTTGAGAGGGGTAATGACACGATTAAAATTTAGGGATGGAGGCAGGCCATGATGACTCAGCAGGCAAAGTTCTTGCCTGTCATGCCAGAGACCCGGGTTCGATTCCTGATTCCTGCCCATGCAAAAAAAAAAAAAAAAAAAATTAGAAAATCCTAAGTCCACATGAGAAGTAAGAAATCTAACAGAATTAGGTAATGAACATTTGGGAGAAAAGTTATAAAAATTTACTAGACAGTGGAGACTATGGAAGGCCTTGAAAGCTGAGCAAAGTTCATATTAAATGAGGCAGAGGATAAGAAGTTACCAAAGCTTTTTAGGTCTTTCAGGAAGCTTAATGGCAGCTACATGCAACAGGGGTAATTGTCGGGAGACAGGGAGCTCATTCAAGCTCAGTTGCCACTGTGGACATGTTAAAGGGTAGCTGTTGGTAAATAGGGAAAGAGCATTAAAAACAAATCTGCAGAGTCAATTTACTGACTAAATATGGGCGATGAAGGAGTTCAGGATTTCACTAGATGCCTGAAGCTTGGTGACTATAGAAAACTTCTCAGACTAAGTGTTTCAGGGAAAGGCAGAGGCTCTCACGGTGAGGCATTAGTTTCTCCCTTTTCGGACATAATTCTATTAGGAACTAGAGGGGGGAAGAAATACTTTGTTCATAAGTGGTTTTTAAACTTAACAAAGGACTTCATTTTTATTGTGATGTTTAAGGGGCTTTTGATAGTTTTTAATAAAGCAATGTTAGGGGTCATGTTTTATTGATGACATTTAGAGCTATATTTATGTTAACCTGTAAATGTCATTTATGCTGAATAAGTATAGAGGAAATATTTTAAGGAGTGTGCAACAATGCAAGCCCAGGACATTTTTGTATCTTTCTAAATAAAAAAGGCTAATTAAACAGACTTATTCATGTGCTATTCTATTGTACTTCCATAATGTGACTACCAGAGTGCTTTGCATACCCTAATTATTCAATAAATACTTCATTGAATGCATGAAGAAAAACAAACCAGAACTAAGTCATGAGGTAAATAGATGGAAGTGAAATGGAACATTCGGGGTAGGGGCGATGTTGTTGGAGCTCAGTTAGCATAAGTTCATTTGTCCCTGTGTGCAGGACTTTTAGTAAAACAGGAGTGCCTCAAAGCATTTGGAGAGGAGAAGGAAGACAAGGTCCTCCAGCACCAACACATAAACACCATGCAACCCTTTCCAAAGGGATGACAGGAGAGACAGAGGTGCAGAATTGGAAAAAAATGAAAATTGGTTCTCCCATATTCCATTTGGCATTGCCATCTTCCTTTCTAATTTTCTGGATATGAAGAGATTGTTCTAAACATTCACTGTGTGGCTGCAAAAGGCAGACACATGGTCTGCAGTCTGCAAACTAGAGGTCAGTTTTCTTCACTCTGGAAATAGAGTTCTAGAGTATTTAAGACGAGACATTATCTCTTGCCTCTTGAGCACAGATGTGAGGACTAGGGTAAAGAAATGCGTAGTATGTGGGAAAGTTACAAACTATTGGCTGTATAAAAGATATAATTTATTCCCATGTAGCTTATTTTATTTGATTAAACCTGTTTTCTATCCTTTCTACATCCTTAGTAATGTTACTGTTAAAAACTCTCAAAAGGGAATTCTGCATTGGCTTGAATTATTTACCTCGTTAGAGATGTTTTTATTTATCAACATTAATGATAGAAGGAGGTACAAAGAAAAATGAATTACTTTTTACTATTCATATTCTTTATCATAGCCTTTTCACTTTTCCACCCCCCAAAAAAAACACTATTTTATTTCTTTTTAAATCTAGTTTTTGAGGGTTTTATAACTTTTCATATTTTTTAAATTTGGATCATCATTTGTGAATTGTCCACACTTGTTTAAGTTGTTTTTTCCCTATCATCTGCTAATAACATGTATTTTAGGATAGTGATCGATTTAGTCTTTTGCAGAATTATTGCTTGCTTTGAGCATAAGATGTTTGTGGAAATGTTATTACAGTCCATATGCCACTTTTTTCTTTGGTGATAATCTTGAATCACTTCATCTGGTTACTCATGCCAGCTTCTTTCATAGGTGTATGGAGAAAAGTCCCAACTCACTATACAGTTTTGAGGCCTGCTGGTCCTTGTCTTGCCTCCAAATCCTAAAATGCATATATAATTTGCTTATATAACTTACACCTTTTTGCTCAATCTTGTTAGGATTATAAAAATGCAATGTGATATTACTGCCAAAACACTCAGTTTAAGAGCTTAATAGGGAAATGTTTCTGTTTTGTAGTGTTTTTTCAACTTTGTTGATATTATTTTATTGCTTATATGGCAACCATAATATCTAAATGAAAAACTAGTAATCTTAGCTTTTAGCGAGACAGGATTACTATCCAGATTTTACTCAAAAAAAAAAAAAAGATTCCTGTCATTGTGTATCACAAAGAAGATAATAGGCATATTTTATATGTTAGAAATAGGTTCTGTTTTCTAAACTTATTTTGCAGTCCCTATCTTAAATGATTCACTTTCAGGTTTTACCTCTTTACTCTCCTCTGCCCTTCCCACAACACCCCCCTGCCAACTCTCCTCCCCAATTCTTATCAATAGCCTGGTAGTCGGCAACATCTATGAAGATAATAAACCCAAGTCTCAATTCCATTATGTCTGTGGTAGTTTAACTTTCATCCCCACTGTTCTTCAGAAATCCACACCCAACACCATCCTAGGACATCTGTTGCCTCTCCCTCCTGCATCATTATTTTCCCCCTTCCACTACTCATTTCCATTATTATGCAAACATTCTCTATATTTCCCTACTTATAAAACCCTCCCATGATGCTACACCTTCCTTCAGATAATGCCCCATTTCTTGGGTCCTTTTTACATCAAACTCCTCAGAGAATTGCCTCCCCTTGGTGTCTCCATTTCCTCTGATTTCATTTTTTTAAATATATACCCATGCTCAGAAGGCATTTGCCCTCACTACTCCACATAAGTGGCACTTGTTAAGGTCTCTTAGGACCATTTCTTTGGCACATCTCATGGTTGATTCCTAAGCTTCATCTTATTAGACTGACCCCCAGAATTTGGTATGTTAACCTCTCTCTTCTTCTTGAAGTATTTCTTTCACTAGACTTTTCACACTTCATTCCCTCTCAGTTTTCTCCTACTCCATTGTCTATCCCTGCTTAATCTTCTTCACCGGTTCCTCCTTATTTTAAGAGGGAACAGTGGAAGTGCTCCACCGTGGTTCAGGCAATTCCTACAGGGAATTTATTTTATTTTTTATTATCTTACAGGGAATTTAAAAACAATAATGGAACTGACTAAAAGATGATCTGCTCTGTTATTCTTTTCCATGCACTGGTAATTCTAAACAGTATCAGTGATTAAATTCTCCCTT
>PVIY010045490.1:0-19048 GCA_004026745.1 Myrmecophaga tridactyla | reverse complement strand
AAATGCTTGGTAATAACAGAAAGTGTTTCAAGATTTTTAAGGATCAAGAATGGAAAGGAATTTTCATGTCCTCTTGTTTATTTCGGCTCTAGAAAACACAGCATAACTTCCCAGTTATCTGTTAGACACTGTGTCTTTAAAGCGTTAGTAGTTCTACTTAAGGCTTTATTCTAGGTTTTCCTCCATGTCTTAGAAATAAGAGAATTGGAGACCATCATTGCTGCCCCAAAGTGATCTATGCCTGCACACAGAGACGTGTTGGTACTTCTTTAGATAAATAATTTTGCATCGCTAGTTGAGTCATGTGTGTTTGTCAGAGTCTTAAGGTTATCACTATACAGCCTTACTGTACTCCACTGTGAAGTCCATTTTTGGGGCAGTTTTCCTGGCAGCATAACATATCTTAAATCTGGGTGTTACAAGAGACAGAAGTATAAGTAATATATTTTTGTTTTTGTTCTTGAAATATATTGCTAGTTTTTTCTGATGTTATTGTAGAGATGCCTACTACTCCCTTCAGTTTTGCCTCATGTACTTTGGAGTATCTTGATTTGGATGCATAAATACTTAATGATTGTTATTTCTTCTTGTTAAATTGCCCCTTTTATTAATTGTAGTGTCCTTCTTTACTGCTTGTTCTAGTTTGCTAGCTGCCAGAATGCAATATAGCAGAAACGGAATGGCTTTTAAAAAGGGAAATTAATAAGTTGCTAGTTTACAGTTCTAAGGCCATGAAAATTTTCCACTTTAAGCAAGCTTATAGAAATGTCCAATTCCACTTTAAGCAAGTTTATAAAAATGTCCAATCTAAAGCATCCAGGGAAAAATACCTTGGTTCAAGAAGGCCGATGGTGGTCAGCATTTCTGTCTCAGCTGGGAATCGTTAGGGTTTCTTTTCTCTCTCATCTGGGAGGACACATGGTAAACACGGCATCATTTGCTAGTTTCCTCTCCAGGTGTCCTGCTTCATGAAGCTCCCCAGGAGGCATTTTCCTTCTTCATCTTCAAAAATTGCTGGCTGGTGGACTTTCTGCTTCTCATGGCTGTAGCGTTCTCTGCCTTCTCAGAATCTCATGGATTTCTCCCTTGTTGTTCCCTAGCTTTTTTCAAAGTGCTTCATCTTTTTAAAGGATTCCAGTAAAACCAATCAAGACCCACCTGGAATGGGTGGAGACATGTCTCCACCTGAACAAGTATTTCTTTTCAGTATTTTAAAATATATCATACTATGGTCTGCTTGTCTCCATGTTGTCTGAAAATTCAGCACTTTGTCTTAATGTATGTGTTGAATTGCTTTTCTGTTGCTGCTTTTAGAATTCTCTTTCTCTTTGGCATTTGACTACCTAATTAGTATTTCTCTTGGGTGTATTTGGATTTATTCTATTTGGAGTGTGTTGGGCTTCTTAGATTTGCATGTTTATGTTTTTTTTGTAAGGGTTGGGAAATTTTCTGACATATTTCCTTGAATATACTTCCTGGCTGTTTTGCCTTCTCTTCCCCTTCTGGGATACCTATGATGCATATGTTTATGTGCTTTGTGTTGTCAGTCATTTCCCTGAGAACCCTGCTCAAATTTGTTTTTTCTCTATTTGTCCTTTTGTCAGCTCGAATTTGGTTGTTCTGTCTTCTAGTTTGCTGAGCCTTTCTCCCATTGTGTCTCTACTATATTTCAAATTTCATCTACAGTGCCTGTTATTTCCATAATAGTCTGTTATTTTCTGTGTATTCTTTCATATTTTTTTTTCTGCTCATCTAGTGTCTTCTAATATCCGTTATCTCTTTCTCGCTCTCTTTTTTTTTTTTTTTGGCTTTTTTACAAGGGAGAATTTATTAAGTTGCAAGTTTACAGTTCTAAGGCCCTGAAAATGTCCCAATTAAAGCAAGACTATAAAAGTGTCCAAATTAAGGCACCAACAAGAGGTGACCTTCACTCAAGAAAGGCTGATGAATTTCAGGATTTCTTTCTCAAGTGGAAAGGATGTGGCAAACACGGAGAAGTCTGCTGGCTTCTTGTTTCATGAAGCTTCCCCAGGGCCATTTTCCTTTTTCATCTCCAAAGGTCTCTGGCTGCGTGGTTTCTCCTGGTTTTTGTGCCTCTGAAACTTTTTCCAAAATGTTTCCTCTCTTGACGGATTCCAGTAAACTAATCAAGACCCACCTGGAATGTGTGGAGTCACAGTTCTCTCTAATCAAAGGCCAGTACCTACACTTGGGCACGCCACCGCTCTGGAGATAATCTAATCAGTTTCCAAGTTACAGTCAAGTTACAGTGCTGAATAGGGATTGAAAGAATGGACACACAATGGATTAGGATTAAAACATTTTTTTACACCAACTACTATTCCAAAGGATGGTTACCGGTTATTCTCATTCCCCTGATAAGAAATCCTCACTTTCTTTCCCTTGGGAAATGCCATGGAATCACTTGCTGTGGGGGAGTCGGGGTGGGGAAATATTAGGAAACCCAGCTCAGTGCTGCTGTCCTTTATCTCTTTATGTATATTTTCCTCCTTTCTTTGAATTGATTCAAGAGATTTGTTTGAACATCTCTAAATAGTTGTTCCAGATTCTGTGTCTCCTCCAATGTTTTTATTTTTTCCTTTGGACCATTTTTTCCTGTCTTTTAGTATGTTTCGTGATTTTTTTCTGCTGATATCTTGTCTTCTGGAGGTAGGTGTCTCTTTCGGCCATTTCTTCCTATCTTTTAGTATGCTTCATGATTTTTTTTCTGCTGATATCTCGTCTTCTGGAGGTAGGTGGCTCTTTCGTCTAGAATTTAGTTTTTGCCTGCATTTGTATTAGGGCATTTTGCTTTGACAGTTGGGTTTTTGGTATTTCTAAGCCAAAACGGGGCAGGGCTTGAGATAGTGTCAGGAGAGGCCCTGTTAATCCCTGCTTTTTATCCCCGCACTTTCTGTCCTACTCAGCAGATGGTGCTCTTGGATTACTTATTTGGCTTCAGAAGCTGACTCCTTCAGGGTCTGACCAGCAGAGCTGAAACTATGGGGATCTCACTTTGCTGGCTAATATCTGGCTCAGCATTGGGATGTGTCCCCCTCTGTACTTGGGACTGTGGACTCCTGCAGCTGTCCCCATCTGCAGCCTTCCTGCAGGCAAGAATTGGGCCTTCTGCTCCTGCTTCCCACAAGGGTTGGGGATGGAATTGGAGCCATGGCTGGAATTGGAGTCTCTACCTGTTTCCTCAGTCTTTCCCTCTGGCACTGATGTAGGCATTGAAATGTCCTCCTCTGTCCTCTACATCCTCAAGTAGTTGATTTGGACAGTTTTTGCTTTCAGTATTTGGCCTATGGCCATTCTAATGTTTTCATGTTGGGAGGGGCTGTCGATAATATGGGATGGGGGATGGAACTAGTTGATGTTCTGGAGAGGCTGGCCTCTCTGGGCCTTTCAGGACTTACCTGGTCTTGGGACCCATCTGGAGGTTGTAGGTTTCTGGTTACCCTAGCGCATGAAACCTTTGTAGAATCTTATATAATTCCCTGGGTATTTAGGATTGGCAGGAATGGTTTTGGTTGGGGTTTGTCAAGTTATGATAGGTAGCAATGATAACTGTAGCATGCGTGAATGACCTCCAGAATAGCCTCTAGACTATATTTGAACTCTCTCAGCCACTGTTACCTTTATTTGTTACACTTCTTTTCCCCCTTTTGGTCAGGATGGCATAGTTGATCCCATGGTGCCAGGGCTAGGCTCATCCTTGTGAGTCGTAGAGAGAATTTCACCCCTGAATGCCTTTTGCCCATTTTTAAATAGGGTTGCCTGCCTTTTTAATGTTGACTTAAAGGATTTCTTAATATATTCTGGATATTAAATCATTATTAAATATGTGGTTTCCAAATATTTTTTCCATTAAGTAGCCGGTCTTTTTACCTTTTTGACAAAGTCCTTTGGTACACAAAAGTATTAAGTTTTCAGGAGGCCCCATTTATCTCTTTTGTCTTTCGGCATTTGTGCTTTGGATGTCAAGCCTAAAAATCTACTGCTTACCACAAAATCTTGAAGATGCTTCCTTGTATTTTCTTCTGGAAGTTATGGTCCTGTCTCTTATATTTAGGCCTTTGATCCCTTTTTTTGTATGTGTGACTAAGAGTCCTTTTAAGTGATTTCCAGAACATTAAGCAGCAACATGTAAGAGGTTTTTTAATCTATGTAGTAATTATTATTAAGAGAAACTAAAAGCAGACCAAATAATTATTCTAATATTCATTGTTCTCTTAGCCAGAAAGGACTATTTTAAGGCTAGCTGCTGCTTTACGCAGGTTACAACTGACTATTTAGAACTTTTTCATGGATAAAGCTCTTGATCTTTAAGAAAGCACTAGGGAAATAAAATATTTAGCCCCTTCTTTCTTCAAGTTAGTGTTTTTTGGTCCTAGATCTAAGAAACAAAGGTCAGTATTGCAGTATATATAGCTTAAGCTAAATGACAAAGGAAAACAGACAACATACCCATTAAATTGATAAGAAATATAAGGTAAAAGATGAACTCTTTGGATAAGCTTTCAGTCTACAAAGAAATACCAAAAAATGAAATTTCTATATATTCCTAATATATAGAAATAATTTAATGCCTTTCTACAACAGTATAACTCTGTCTCTGCTAAAGCTTCATATTCTACGTGAGGGCATCTAAAATGGCCTGACAGTGCCAGGTCATGGTGGGGGCAGTGACTTTCTAGGCCAAAATGATTTGATCCATTTTGAGTTAATTTTTGTATAAGGTGTAAAATAGGGGTTCTCTCATTCTTTTGAATATCGATATCCAGTTCTGCCAGAATTGTTTGTCAGAGAAATTGTTCTGTCCCATTTGAGTGGACTTGAAAATCAATTGACCATAAATGTGTGGGTGTATTTTGGAATTCTCAGTTTGATTCCGTTAATCATGATATCTGTCTTCATGCCTGTACTATGTGTTTTGACTGCTGCCGCTTTGTAATATGTTTTAAAGTCACCAGTGTGAGTCTGCCTCTTCAAATCTGCTGTTATATACCTCTAGTATATTTTTAATCTCATTTATTGTGCCTTTCACTCCTTCAGTTCTTACTTTTCTTTGCATTTTTTTCACATTTTTCTTTATGCTCATCCAGTGTTTTCTCAATATCCTTTGTCTTTTTGGCTGTATTTTCCTTCATTTCCTTGCTTTTGGAGTTTTGTTTGAACATCTTTAATCAGTTTTCCCAAATTTTGTATTTCTTCCGACTTTTTTTTCCTTCCATATTTTTTACTCATGTCAGTATCATAGATACAAGGAGCATCAGACACAAGGTTTTCACAATCACATAGTCACACTGTGAAAGCTATAGCACATATTCATCTTCAGGAAACATGGCTACTGGAACACAGGTCTCCAGTTTCAGGTACTTCCCTCTACCCTCTCTAATACACCTTAAACTAAAAAGGGAATATTTATAAAAAGCATAAGAATAACCTTCAGGATAACATCTTGACTCTGTTTGAAATCTCTCAGCCACTGACACTTTGTTTGGTCCCATTTCTCTCTTCCCTCTTTCGGTTGAGAAGATTTTCTCATTCCCTTGATGCTGAGTCCCAACTCATTCTAGGATTTCTGCCCCATGTTGCCAGGGAGGTTTACACCCCTGGGAGTCATGTCCCATGTAGAGAGGGACAGGGCAGTGAGTTTGCTTGCCTTGTTGGCTGAGAGAGAGATAGGCCACATCTGAGCAACAAAAGAGGTTCTCTGGGGTGACCCTTAGGCCTAATTTTAGGTAGGCTTAGTCTATCCTTTTCTCTACTTTGTTCCTCTTTTTGATACTTTGACTGTGCTGTATTTTGTTTCTTGGTATGGCTTGTAACTTTTTGCTTGTATTTGGGCATCTGATTAATCTGAAGGTTGTTTCCCTCTATCATTTAGGATTTTGTTATTGACTGGGTTCATATTAAAGCTCATTTTTGGCACTTGGTTTGTCAGTATTTCCCAGCCAAAGCAGGGGCCCATGCAGGGGGCGCAGACCAGTTCCAAAGGATCCTGAGGAGAGAGTTAGGAAAGCACCTCCCAAAGACTGAACTTTTCTGGCCTACTTAGATGATGTTGTTGTTTGACATCCTCTTCTGATGTCATTGGCAGGGTATTTAGCTTCTGATGGGGTTGAAACGGTGGCACAACAAATGCCTGTCCAGAAAGAACCAAGGTTGACAGACCTAGTAGTCCAGATTTGACATAAACAGCTGAATTAGAACTATGCTTCACCTTCCCACTCTTCCCAGGCTTCCTGGATCCTTGCAGTCCTCAGCAGTCCCCCAGGCTATGACCTACAAAAAGCTGCTTGCCTCCAGGGTGGGGGTTGGGCATCAGGGTCTGCAGTTGAGTGAGTCACTCAACGCAGTTCCTCAGTATCTTCCTCCTGCTCTTCCCTGGATGCTTCACAGTACTCCCCTAGTCTCTGGAGCCTTAGATCTGTCACCGATTAGACTGAAGCTCTTACCAACTTTTTGTGGTATCTACAAGTCTGATAAGTGTGTATTTTGAGTCTTCTCCATCATTGATGAAGCTGCTGATTGCTTCAGATTCAAAGATGGGATCCTATGCGGCATGCTGCTGAGACTTCTCTTTTGACCCTAATCTGTATTCTATGAGTAGAGTAGTCCAACCAGCTATGAGTTTATCGAATTTAAAATGTAGCTCACATTTTCTGTGTATCTCCACACTAGAGTTTAAGACTTATGGGTGTAGATATATTTGGTTTTTTCACTCGTGTTTTATAAGCATCTAGAACAGGGCCCAAGGCCTAGTTAGTGTTTGGTTAATGATTTGGAATGGAGGAAAGATAGAAATGAGGATTTTGTCAGATCCCTTGTTGAAAATAATACATTGTCTTCATGGAATAATTTTCGTTGCAAAATGTCACTAGTCCTAACAAGACACTGTTTGAATTTTTTGCAGAAAGGAAGTGAATGAGCTGATGGAAGAGCTGTTTGAAACTGTGAGTAGTGGTCCTCCAGTGAGAACTCTGGGTGGTAAAAATGGATTCTTCAGAAGCTCTGTCCTTTGCTCCTGGGTCCCTTGTTTCAGAAGGGTGATCTGCCTGAGCTATTTCCCTTTTTAGTTCACGCAGGAAAGTATATAGCAGCAGGGTAATTTAGCTAGTTATCAAGTAAACTCTTGATTAACCACATATAAATTTTTCTTAGTAAAATTTCCAAACATTGGATGACCTCCTCACCATCATCTGGTGAATTTTGAAAGATTGCTCACTTGTTAGACTATTCCGAGTACAAATACTTACATTCTGATAAATCTGTCTCTTGAAAAGATATTTCTGCATGAGAGATTGATTATTTTGAGTAATCTGTGCTCTCTTTTTAACATTACAAATTGGCTGGTTGATAGACTTTTCCTGGCGTAATAGTCATCAGGTAATGGGAGCTCTGAAATGGGAATGGTTCTGCTGTGAGCTCGTCCTTGGTACCAGCATTATTAAAGTCTGTACTGTATAGTTTTCACTTCCCCTTCTTACCACTAGGGTGACTTTCCTAGGCCCATTCTCCAAGAAAACCTTCTTCTTCCTTTGTCCTCAGTTCCAAGACGAAATGGGATTCACCAACATGGAAAACGATGGCCCAGAAGAGGAGGAGCGTGTGATTGAGTCTCAGCCTAACTTTAACTCCCCTCAGGCCCCACGGTAGGCTGGCCATAGACCTTGAGACTTAGAATCGAAGAAAAAAGTCTTTCTGAAAACGTTTTCAGAAATTGCTGTAGCAATTTCCCATGCCCAAGTAGCTGCTGTAACTGAGCTAAGATACAAAACCTTATGAATTGGCTATCAGATGAATAAGTCTCCTTGTTATGGGGCAGTGCAGCTATAGACCGAGCTGTATCTGTTTGGGAAAGGAGAAAAAATAGTAGCTGGCATCCGTAGTAGCTTCTCCAGGTGAGTGGTGTTGGAGAGGTTTGTAGGATTTATGGCCAGCCACAGAAATTTCCCCAAATCATAATATCCAGTTATGTCCCTTTGGTTTTCCTTTATAATACCCAGTTTTATGTCCCTTTTGTTCTCCTATTTGCCACTAATATCTGGTAAATATTAATAAAGATTTACCAGTCACCTGGGCATTAACGGATCAAATCATGAAGTAGTAATGCCCTGGGAGTTTGAAATATATGTACTGCCTTTTTCATATAAAATTGGCAATTTGCTTGCCCCACCCAGAAAATAAAGGCTTTTCTACCTGTTTGGTGATGGATTTTGCATAATATATGTTAGTCATTGTGTCTGGTAACGTACAATCCTTAGGTGAATATCAAGTGTGTGTGTGTGTGTGTGTGTGTGTGTGTGTGTGTGTGTGTGTGTGTGTGTGTGTAGTTTGTTCCATGAATGGAACAGAGTAAAGCAAACATATAGCCTCTGTTAGTTCATGTTGTAACTAACACCATTACCTAACTAGAGAGCTTGGGATCCCTCTGAGAGCTAGGCCTTCAGGGACCTTGTAATTTTTTTTTTAATACCAAAAAAACAAATGCAAACATTCATAATTTTTGATCATTCCGTTCTACATGTATAATCAGTAATTCACAATATCATCACATAGTTGCATAGTCATCATCATGATCATTTCTTAGATCATTTGCATCTATTCAGAAAATGAAAAAATAGAAAAAAATTCATATATACCATATCCCCCACCCACCCCCTCACCGATCACCAGCATTTCACTATAAATTTATTTTAACATTTGTTCCCCCTATTATTCATCTTTATTCCATATGTTTTACTCGTCTCTTGATAAGGTAGATAAAAGGAGCATTAGACACAAGGTTTTCACAATCACATAGTCACATTGTGAAAGCAATATCATTATACAATCATCTTCCAGAAACATGGCTACTGGCGCACAGCTCCACATTTTCAGGCAGTTCCCTCTAGCCTCTCCATTACATCTTGACTAAGAAGCTGATATCTATTTAATGCATTAGATTAACCTCCAGGATAACCTGTCGACTCTGGAGTCTCTCAGCCATTGACACTTATTTTGTCTCATTTCACTCTTCCCCCTTTTGGTCAAGAAGGTTTCCTCAACCCCTTGATGCTGAGTCTCAGCTCATTCCAGGATTTCTGTCCCACGGTTGCCAGGAAGGTCCTCACCACTGGGAGTCATGTCCCACGTAGACAGGGGTAGGGTGGTGAATTTGCCTGTTGTGTTGGCTGGAGAGAGAGGCCACATCTGAGCAACGAAAGAGGTTTTCTTGGGGGCGACTCTTCGGCCTAATTTTAAGTAGGCTTGACCTATCCTTTGTGGGGTTAAGTTTCATATGAACAAACTCCAAGTTTGGGGGCTCAGCCTGTAGCTTTGATTGTCCACACTGCTTGTGAGAATATCAAGAATTCAACTTGGGCAAGTTGAATTTTCCCCTTTCTCACCATTCCCCAAAGGGGACTTTGCAAATATTTTTTTATTCACTGTTCAAGTCACTCTGGGATTTATTGGGGCATCACTCCAGACAAACACACAAAATCTTGTGGGACCTTGCAACTTAATGAAAAAAGCAGTATACTAACCAATGTATAAAACCAGAAATAACTCACATTCCATTGCAAAAAATACCAAAATAACATTACAACAGAAATCTCAAAATTTCTAAATGTCAGTATTTGATCCACTTATTTCAAGCCATACTTCCTAGAACAAAATTCTGGTGCAACAGAAGAATGGAACCGTTCTATTTTTGGAAGTTGTTATAATTAAGTTTTCTTATCTTTTTTTTTTTTCCTGTGTGTGTGTTAGAGAAGTTGTGGCTTTTAAGAACAATCATGCATAAAATACAGGATTCCTCTAATTATTATTATTTTTTTTAATCTGTAAAGTAGTTCAGTCTTACTAGTCAACTCTGGGTATGGATTTTTAAAAATTTGGTAATTATATGTCTACTTTAAAATTCCTGATCAAATTCATTTACTTCCTGGTATTTAGTGAATCTGCTTGGGATGCTGCTGCTTCTCTTTTAGGTGGAAATCAAACATGGTTTAATTTTTGACTAAGTAAAACATGGGGAAAATGAGTCATCTGTGTTCTCTTTTAATAAAGGTAGATGCAGGCAATTTTTGCATTTTCTACCTTTTTTAAGTTTCTGTTCTTCTGTTCCTCTAATAGTAGTACAGAAAATCAAGAGTTTGCAAGTCTCATACAGAGGACACTTACCTGGTCTTTAGGTTTTTACCCTGTGCCTGCCCAAACCTGTAGTAACTATTGTAAGAGAAAATATAAACTTCATTCCCAGAGGCCACTGTAAAAAGTATTTTAAAAAATACTTAAAATTAATTAACATTTTAACTTATTACCAATTAACTGCTACCTCAATATAGGGGACTTATGGAAACATGAATACCTGCTAATCATAGCTACTTGAGCAGGAGTTATCCTGATTGTATAGCTTATTAGTATGAGTTTAGTCATTTAAATATCTTGCTCTGCCTTCACCCTAGAATTAGCATGCCAGGTTTTATTTTTTTATAATTTTATTGTATAATATAACATATATACAAAGCAAGGTAAGAAAAAGCAATAGTTTTCAAAGCACTCTTCAACAGGTAGTTATAGGACAGATCCCAGAGTCTGTCATGGGCTGTCGTACCATAATCTCAGACTTTTCCTTCTAGCTGCTCCAGAACATGGGAGGCCAGAAAGAAATATTTTTTCTATCATCACAATTGATGTTTTTGTTCTTTTTTGTGAAAAATAACATCTATACAAAAAAGCAATAAATTTCAAAGCACAGCAGAACAATTAGTTGTAGAACGGATTTCAGAGTTTGGTGTGGATTACAATTCCACAATTTTAGGTTTTTACTTCTAGCTGCTGTAAGACACTGGAGACAAATAATAATCAATTTAGTGATTCAGCAATCATTTGTTTGTTAAACCCTACCTTCTCGGTATAACTCCACCATCACCTATGATCTTTCTTTCCCACTTTTTAGGGTTATTTGGGCTATGGCCATTCTAACTTTTTCATGTTGGAAGGGGCTGTCAGTAATATGGGGTAGGGAGATGGAACTAACTGATGCTCTGGAATGGCTCGGCCCCCTAGGTTGCAGAACTTATCTGGTCCAGGGACCCATTTGGAGGTGGTAGGTTTCTGGAAAGTTACCCTAGTGCATGGAACCTTTGTAGAGTCTTAAATAATGCCCTAGGTATTCTTTAGGTTTGGCAGGAATGGTTTTGGTTAGGGTTTGGCAAGTTATGTTAGGTAGTAGTGTCCAACTGAAGCATGTGTGAGCGTGAACTCGTGTCACCTCCCCTGTCGCCAGGGAGACCTTCATCCCTGGATGTCATGTCCCATGTAGGGGGGAGGGCAATGATTTCACTTGCAGAGTTGGGTGTAGAGAGAGAGGCCACATCTGAGCAACAAAAGGGGTCCTATAGGTTGGCTAAGCTTCTCTGTTACATACATAAGCTTCACAAGAGCAAGCCTCAAGATCCAGAGCTTGGCCTATTGAATTGGGTATCGCTAATGTTGGACATAATATTAGGGGTTTCCCAGGTGGTAAAGTTTAATAGTCCCATATTTTTTCTCCCATCTGTTAAAGGACTTTGCCAATACTTTCCCCCCTCTATTATTTATTTTTAATCCTTATGTTTTATACATCTGTCTATACTGTAGATAAAAGGAGCATCAGACCCCAGGTTTTCACAATCACAGCTAATCAGTACATTTTGATTAGCATGCCAGGTATTTGAATTCTTGGTTCTACACTAGAAACTATCTCTTTCAGGAGCTAAGGTTAGAAGGGTAGGGTTAAGAAGAATGGGGAAGAGATTCAAAGGACCAAAAGGAGATATTTTCATGGAGGATTGTAGGGTAACAGTTAAACTAATTTCTCAGTTGTACTCATTTTAAATCGCCATGTATTTCAGTATACTTTTTTCTTGCTTCAAGCTTTGAGAAAGGAAGGCAGTACAGTCTGTATGGATAAGGAGATGGGAAATGTTTGATTTAGAATGAAAGTAATAGGTAAATTAGAGAACAAGTCTTCTGCTTTCAGAAATTTTGTATTATGGTTAAGAGTAAGCCTAGATTAATGTAGGTTAATGTAATCATTATGGTTAATGTAATTAATGTGATTTAAGAATGACATGTTCCCACTAGCTCTTTGGGTGCTTTGTTATCCAGGTCTTCCTGTGCTCCTAGATTTGTTTAATTTCATCTCCATTTGTATTTCATTTAGAGGACTGATTATAGAGGGATTGGAGAGTAGGACCTAATTCAGAATCCTCTTACTTGATTGTTAACAACTTCAGGAAATGATTTAGGTAAGACTAGGAGTTTGATGGGTAAAGTGGGATTTGGAGCTCAGTAGTAGATGGAAGTTTTTGGGCTCCCTTTACCCATCATTAGCAGGAACTGACAAAGTGTGGAAAATATTCATTATTCAGTCATCTCTCTTTTGGGGATAGGTTTGAAGAACCATTGGCCAGTTTGCTAAATGAGAAACATCGAACAGTGAAGGAGCTACTTGAAAAATTGAAGTTGAAGAAATCTTTAGCCAGACAACAGGAGGAGGTAGAGAAGGTTAAGCCCCAGAGCAAGAAAATTCATCAGACTCTGGTTCTTGATCCAACACAGAGAAAGAGACTCCAGCAGCAGATGCAGCAGGTAAGACTCTTTGTGGTACTATTAATATTGCATCATTCCATGGTCTGTGACATTGAGGCCAAAAATTAACAGCTTGGTAAAAGTCAGAAATATGCATCTTCACACTCAGTGAAACCATGGACCATAGGATCATAACATAAGTTAGGACCTTGAGTGGCTGTCATGTGCCTGCCATATGGCTCACGGAAAAAAAGCACATAGGGACCCTCATTTACATTCAGAATTAGAGATTTCAAAGGAGTCATCCATTCTGAAATTTAACAGCCTTCACCACCAGAAGTAGTATTTTTCCTTTTTCTGGCTCGTTTTACTCAAAGCAAACACACCTGAACAATTCATGCTTAGTTACTGTGTTGTTGTTTTCATAGTCTCTTCAGCAAGCAAAATAATGATAAAGCTGCAGAAATCTTGGTGAGATCTGTGTGGGTTCTGGAAATGACATCATAACATGTTACAGTATTTATTTTCTTTCCCTCCCCAGCATGTGCAGCTTTTGACACAAATCCACCTTCTTGCCATCTCCAATCCCTGTCTCAATTTGGAGACCAGTACCACCGGGAGATTTCTTGTAAGTTTCTAAATATTACTAAATCTAAAGAATTAACCTTCATGAGTCATTTCTCAGTTATTCATCCATCATAACCTTCATTTATTCATCTCTCCTGGATGTTTTTGGTAGTAAGTCTTTTTTTTTTTGGTTTCTTCTTTTAGCTGCTCCAAGACACTGGAGACCAACAGAAATAGCAATATAATGATTCAGCAGTCATGCTCATTTGTTAAATCTTATCTTCTTTGTTATACTTCTTCTTTTTAAATAACATATATACATAAAAGCAATGAATTTCAAAGTACATCGCAACGATTAATTGTAGAACAGATTTTAGAGTTTGGTATAGGTTACTGTATTAGTTAGGGTTCTATAGAGAAACGGAATCAACAGGGAACACTCACAAATATAAAACTTATAAAAGCATCTCACGTCACTGTGGGAACACAGAGTCCAAAATCCACAGGGCAGGCTGTGAAGCCGACAATTCCGATGGAGGGTCTGGACGAACTCCACAGGAGAGGCTGGTCAGCCAAAGCAGGAAGGGAGACTAGACTTTCTCTTGTGAATCCTTCTTAAAAGGCTTCCAGTGATTAGATTAAGCATCTCTCATTGCAGAAGACACTCCCCTTAGCTGATTACAGATGGAATCAGCTGTGGATGCAGCCAATGTGATCATTATTTAATTCTATGAAATGTTCTCATGGCAACAGACAGGCCAGCACTTGCCCAACCAGACAAACAGGTACTACCAGTTGGCCAAGTTGACACATGAACCTGACCATGATAGAACCTTTGTAGAACCTTATATAATGCTCTAGGTATTATTTAGGATTGGCAGGAATGGTTTTGGTTGGGGTTTAGCAAGTTATGTTAGGTAGTAGTGTCTAACTGAAGCAAGCATGAGAGTGACCTCCAGTGTAGCCTCTCAACTCTGTTTGAACTCTCAGGCACTGATACCTTATTTGCTACACTTCTTTTCCCGCTTTGAGTCAGGATGGCATTGTGAACTCATGGTGCCAAAGCCAGGTTCATCCATGGGAGTCATCTCCCATGCCACCAAGGAGACTTTCATCCTTGGATGTCATGACTCATGTAGTGGAAAAGGCAAAGGTTTCACTTGCAGAGGTGGGCTTACAGAGAGAGGCCACATCTGAGGAACAAAAGAGGTCCTCTAGAGGTGTTTCTTAGGCACACCTAAAGGTAGGCTAAACTTCTGTGCTACTTACATAAGCTTCACAAGAGGAAGCCTCAAGATCAAGGCATGGCCTATTGATTTGAGAGTCCCTACTGTTTGGCACAGTATCTGGTGGTGCTTATGATGTTTTTAAGTATTTTGAAGGAAAGACTTCTTTTTTCTCACTGATTTTTTAACTGAGATATAATCAATCTGTGTACAATGCGTAGTTCACAGTATCATCATAAAGCTGTGTATTCATCATTACAATTTTTGTACATTTTCAGTACTCCAAAAACAAAATAAGAATACAAATAAAAGTAAAAAATAACACCCAAACATCCCCCACCATTGATTATTTATTTTTTCTTATTAATCCATTACACTGGATTAAAGGAATGTCCGTTAGAAGATTTGCACGCTCAAAACGTTCACTCCTTAAAAGCTCTATAGTTAATCATCTTCAAAAATCAAAGTTATTTGATTATAGTTGAACACTTTCAAGTATTTTGGAGGAGAAGCTTTTAAAATTTAAACCCTATAAAATTTGAACTTTGTGACAGATAATATTCTGTGCATCTTCAGTAAGTCTCTTGGGAGTTCTAGCAGTATTTTTGTAAATACACTAAGCTTTCTTGGTAGTTAACAGTGTGTTCTCACCTCCTCTTGTGTTCAGAGGAGTACTTTGTTCTAGCTGTTATTCAGATAAACCAAAAGACCAAGAAAGAAAACAATTCATTTTTGAGAGCCTTAATTCTAGCTAGGGTAGTAGACTGTACATCTAAGAGCTAGATGAACACTTAGTCTAAGACTAAAACCAAAATAGATGTGTGTATCACAAACATAATACTGGAATATCTGAAGCCTTAGCAAAAGAGTATGCAGTGAAATAATGTTAATCTTGAAAAACTCTGTTTTTGTCCAGTAGTAAGAAGGACAGTTACTTAGGCAGAGGCCATAAGCTACTGGTAATCAGAACTTTGTGTCCTGTTTTTTCCCAGAAAGAGTTGGGAAGCTTTGCTCAAAGATCCATCACACTTCACCATCAGTTCAACCCCAAGTTTCAGACCTTATTCCAGCCTTGTAATCTGATGGGAGCTATGCAGCTCATTGAAGACTTCAGCACATGCATCAGCATTGACCTGAGTCCTTGTAAAACTGTCAAGAATACTGGTAGGGGCCGGATGTGTCAACTTCAACTTTTTATTTGTACTGAGAGGTGGGATTCTTACCCCATAGATAATTTCCTAGGAAAGGAAGCAAGAGGATTTTTTTTCTATTATCTTCCTTTTGTATTCAGTGATCTCTAAGTTCTGGAATTACACGATAATATTGTGGCTTAGATAAAGGGTGGGTGGAAGCAGTGGCTATATCTACTGGGGGGGAGTAGAGATGTAGGACTCTTGCTAAGAGCTGGACTTTAGATAGGCATGAGAGGTAAAGTGTTAGGAGTAAGATCAAGACATATTTTATATGTTAAAGGGAGAACTCAAGTGGTTGAGATTTTTACTTTCTTCCTCATTAAGATCAACTCATTTTATTTCCCATGATTGTAGGGTAGATAGTATTTTCATTTTGAATGGAAGTTGATTTGGATATTTAACACACATTAGAGATGCTGTACTTTTGTCAGGTTGAGTATTTAAAGAAATTTTCAGGTTTGGTTTCAACCTTGCATTTGCTTAGTATTTTTTGAGAAAACATTTGGTTTGTTTGTTTTTATATTAAACCAAGCATTTGCTTCTGATTTATTTCTTGGTTTAGCATTTTAGCTGTGCTTCGTTCTTGATTTAACTGTATATTTAATTTTAAATCATAGACTATTTTATAGTTAAATTCAAGTGCATTTTCTTATAAGCACTGGTCTCAGTTTACTTCAGTAAGTAAATCTTGTATTGAAAAAAAATTTTTTTTAAACATAACAACCTACAAACACGAACATTCTTACCATGTGATCATTCCATTCTTGGTGTATATTCAGTAATTCACAATATCACCACATAGTTTTATATTCAGCACCATGATCATTTCTTAGAACATCTGCATCAATTCAGAAAAAGAAATAAAAAGAAAAAAGGAAAAAACTCATACATATCTTACCCCTTTCCCTCCCTCTCATTGATTGCTAGTATTTCCATCTACCCAATATATTTTAGCCTTTGTTTCCCCTATTTTTTTTTCTATACCCCTTACTACTCCCTTTCATTGATCACTAGCATTTCAGTCTACTAAATTTATTTTAACATTTGTTCCTCCTATTATTTATTTATTTTTAATTCATATGTTTTACTCATCTTTCCGTACTGTAGATAAAAGGAGCATCAGACACAAGGTTTTCACAATTACACAGTCACGCTCTGAAAGCTTTATCATTATACCATCATCTTCAAGAAACATGGGTACTGGAACACAGCTCTATATTTTCAGGCAGTTCCCTCCAGCCTCTCCAATATACCTTAACTAAAAGGGGTGATATCTATATAATGCGTAAGAATAACCTCCAGGATAACCTCTCGACTCTGTGTGGAATCTCTTAGCCATTGACATTTTATTTTGTCTCATTTCTCTCTTCCCCATTTTGGTCTAGAAGGTTTTCTCAATCCTTTATGCTGAGTCCCAGCTCATTCTAGGATTTCTGTCCCATGTTGCCAGGAAGGCTTATACCCCTAGGAGTTGTTTTGAAAATTTTAACACCAAACATCATCATAATAATTTATGCCTATATTGTCCTGTGTTTTTCTTCTGGCGAGTAAAAAAAAAACTTAATGAAAGGAGAAATATTAGTACAACAGTGCTTGTCTTTGAAAAGGCAGAGGTGCCTGAATGGAGAGACTTAGCAAGAAGACTGAAAAGAAAAACAGACTCAGTTGTATCATTATTTTTATGGTTTTTTGTTCCCAATCTCAGGAGGAATCTGGGAGAACTGAATGAAAGTTAAGTAAGAAAAAAATAAAATAAAATTTGGAATACCAGATTTGTGAGGGGGCTTAAAGAAGTTGGAATCTTATCCTGGAAGAAAGAAAGCATTGTTGAAGGTCACTTATCCTTCAAGGATTTAAAGGGGGAAGGAGGTAAAATTTTTTGAGCATACACTAATGTGCCAGGCCAGGTGCTTTATAAATGCTTGTGTTACTTAGTGTGTTGTGTTTCACGTAGGAAAGAATAAGAGAGCCAACTTTTATTGACACTGAATGAGACTCCCTTTAGGGATATGTTTGGTTGAAAAAGACTGGAAACTTTTTCTGGAGGGGAAGGCTGGTGGGAGAGGTCAAGTTAGAAAATATGGGTCTAAATAAGTAAATGCAGAAATGGATTCAGAAACTTTGGGCAGCCTTTGTTCTAGAACTCAATTTATCATAGATGTTTTCTTACAGCTTATAAATTTCGCTGTTTGCCAAAGCAAGTGGCTTGGATCCTGGCCACGAACAAGGTTTTCATGTACCCAGAGCTACTTCCAGTGTGTTCCCTGAAGGCGAAGAATCCCCAGGATAAGATCATCTTCACCAAGGCTGAAGACAAGTAGGTATTTACTGTGTGGGGAAGAAAGAGCAAAATATCCCAAGGAGAAGATGTAGTTCTTGGGGAGCGTAGGGGAAATAAGGCACATATAAGTCATGGATGCAAAAGGAAGAAAGAAAAGGATATTAGATGGGGTTCTGCAGGGTGTGTTCCAGCACTGCCAAATGTTGCTCTTTTGGGGGCTACCCATCCATTTTTCTTTTTTTAATATGGAACGCTTCACGAATTTGCATGTCATCCTTGCACAGGGGCCATGCTAATCTTCTCTGTAGCATTCCAGTTTTAGTATGTGTGCTGCCAAAGCAAGCACGACCCGTCATTTTTGAAACATTTTGTTTTCTGTCTTTAATTTATTGTAAAACTAATCTTGTAATATAGTTCAATGAAATTTTTAAAGGAAAAAAATTTTATTCATTATCCTACCACTCCAAGACAATGTTTATTTTTTTCCTCTGCATTTTTTTAAACTTAGTTCTTGTTAAATCAAGTGCAATTTTGTTTTTAATTTAACATTTTATGAAAATTGTGTCTCTATACTGCACAACTGTCCTTTTTTGATTATATTTTAAAGCAGTGTTTAATAAACTTTTGGTATTCCTTTTGTTGGCCATCTCTTTTTCGTCACCAAGGATATTTGTGCATAGAACTTTTAATATTTTTTGAATTATCCTTTAGGTTATAAACACTTATGGCCCTTGATAAGTATTGCCAAATTGCCATCAAGAATTATGTACACATGTAATCATAATTGCATGTTGTGTTTTGGGGTTGCTGATTAGGAATGTGTAACGTGGTGCCTATTATTCATTTTATATTTATTTTATTAGAATTATATTCCTTTTGACTTAGAAATTTGTTTTGTTTGTTTGTTTTGCTAGTATAAAATATATCATTTATTGTTGATTCATGCCTAGTTTTTCCATTTGCTCCTTGATTGTGAGCTTCTGATTGTGTCTTACTCATATTTGTAACCCACACAATACTCATTATCAGCACACGGTAGGACTCAGGAAATGTCAGAATTTTTCTCTAGACTACCTATTGACTAGTGCAAGACTTGGATTTAGGAAAAGTGAGTTGCAATTTTTTTGTTATTCTGGGGAGGCTTTTTAGAAGAAAGGACTGTGAAGTGGGATTAAGTCTCATTGCCCGCTTTCTTAGCTTGATAGCTTTAG
>PVIY010045489.1:0-19054 GCA_004026745.1 Myrmecophaga tridactyla | reverse complement strand
ATAATAGGGGGAACAAATGAAAAAATAAATTTAGTTTGAAATGCTAGTGATAAATGAAAACAAGGGGTAAGGGGTATGGTATGTATAATCTTTTTTTCTCTATTATCGTTTTATTTCTTTTTCTGATGTCTTTTTATTTCTTTCTCTAAATCGATGCAAATGTTCTAAAAAATGATGAATATGCAACTATATGATAATAAGAATTACTGATTGTATATGTAGAATGGAATGATATATTAATGTTCTTTTGTTAAGTTTTTTAATTAATAAAAAAGTTTAAAAAAAAGTCTGATCACTTTTTCAACTTTTTAAACAGTTTTATATGTATGGCATAGTGCTGGATTTCATAGCTTCAGAGCTCTAACTCTGAGTCTCAGGTATCACATAAATACCTGAAGATTCTGGTAATGATCAGTTTATATATAAATAGCTCAGTGTCTCAGATTTTAGAAATAACAATTACAATTCCTGTATAAATTTGAGCAAGAGTTTAACTTATAGGATCCTTTACAACAGGCCACAAACTGATAATCCATACTTAACATCAGTTCACTGAGTTTTTATATTATAGTTAGTCCATATGAGTGAGGCATGATAATATTTGTCTTTTTGTTTCTGCCATTTCATTCAACAGTTCTTAAGGTTCATTGACCTAGTTGCTATACCTCACAACTTCATTCCTTTCTGTGGCTGCTCAGTAGCCCATTTCATGTATATACAACCATAGCCCCTTCCTTCCTGCAGTCATTGTACCTTTAGGCCTCCTCTATCCATTGTGAATCAAGGACATTCTGGCCATAACAACAGTATGTAAATGTCCATTCCTGTCCCCCCATACAGTTCCTCCAGGTTTATACCTACTAACAGGTTGCAGGATCATATGGCAACCCAACCTCTAAAATACCTTGATTCTGAGGAAAGAATAAGATGGTGTTCAGGTTTCATCTGTCACATGGGAAGGCATGTGGCTGGCATGTGCATCCTCTGCTGGCTTCTGGTTTCAAATGGCTGTCTCAGCTCTTGTGGGTCCTTCTGGTTTATGGCTTGCTTTGCATCTAATGGGAAGGCACATGGCTGGGTTTTGCATCTCCAAACGTCTGTGTGGAGGCAGACTGTCATTCCACACATTTCCAAATGTCTGTATCTGCATCTCTGTCACTTCTGAACTCTTTCTTTCTTTATGAGCTTCTGTAACACTCCAGTAAACTAATCAAGACCCACATTAAAAAGGTGGGGCCACATCTCCATCTATTAAAAAGTTTAACCCACAATTGGGTGTGTCAATCTCCATGGAAATAATCAAATCAAAAGGACATATCTACAACTGGACATGTCACATCTTCATGGAAAAAATCTAATAAAAGTTTACCCCATAAACAATAGGTCTGCACCCACAAGATTGAATGAGGAAACTAACATGGATTTTCTGGGGTACAACACACTTTCAAACTTGCACATCCACACTATGGACCCCTGTATTAGCTAGGGTTCTCTAGAGAAAAAGAATCAGTGAGAAATACCCATAGATATAAAATTTATAAAAGTGTCTCATGTAATCTTGAGGACATAGAGTCCAAAATCTATAAGGCAGACTGTGAAGTTGACAACTCCAATGAAGGGCCTGGATGAACTCCACAGGAGAGGCTCACTGGTGGAAGCAGGAAGAGAAACTGACTCTTCTGAATTCTCTGTGAAAACCTTCCAGTGATTAGATTAATTGTCATTCATTGCTGAAGACACACCCCTTGGCTGATTACAAATGTAACCAGCTGTGGATGCAGCCAACGTGATCATGATTTAATCCTATGAAATGTCCTCATAGCAACAGACAGGTCAGTACCTGCCCAACCAGACAAATGGGCACCACCACATGGCCAAGTTGACAGATGAACCTGAACATGACAACCCCCAAACTACATTTTCTTTCCATATACAAAATACATTAATTCCATCACAATATTACAAAAGCCTTAAACCATCTCAGTTAACAATAAAAATACAAATGTTACTGAATCTCATCAAAGTCACTAGTAAGGCATTGTCAATCCTAAGGGAAAAATTCTCCTCTGGTTTTCGACCTGTGAAACTCAGAACAATATACAAAGGAGGAACAGTCATAGGATGCATGGTCCCATTGTCACAGGGAAAAATAGAAAGGAAAACAAGTGTCACCAGATGCAGACAGTCCAATAACATGCAAGGGAAACTTCATTATATTTCAAAGTCTGACAGTCATTTATATTTAGGGCTTTAGAAAGCAGCAGTACCACCCTTTCCAAGGGCATATGCAGTGGCCCTATTCTCTCCAAATATTAAGGGGAGTGTTACAACACTGAGGAACACTGGGGAGACCAAATTATGCTGGCTCAACCCTCTCCAATCACCAAGGCAGCCCCAGGTTCTCTACCATCTCCTGGACACATGCTCAACCTCTCAGAACAATGGGGTGATCTCCACGCTCAGCCCCATCCTCAATTTACACACCCCAGCCTCCCAGAAGCAGCACTCTTCTGCCTGCCCTCTGCCTCCAGGGCAAACTCGCCCTTTCTACATGGATAGATGGATCCACTCTTCTGATCCAAGGTTTCTTGGCTTCAGACCTTAACTTCCATACTTGTGTCATTGAAGTAATTTTTACTTCTGTCTGTCCCCTTTCCATCTCTTGTAGTCCAGACTGGCAGTGGTTCCATTTATACAGATCTCACAAAAATTTGTTGGTTTCCCATGTAGCAGACAGAGATCAAAGCCATCAGACAATCGGACTTTCCACAAATCTTTTCTAGATGACTTCATCTCCAATCCTGGCTTTTTCTGAAATGGCTGGCTGGGTTTCATGTTTGGTTAAATTCTCACATCATGCCCTATTCTCTGGAGTCTTATTTTGTGGAAGCCCAGAACTTTCCAGACCATTACTTTCTGGTTCTTTTGTACCCAAGAGATCAGTTTTCAGCTTATCTCTTTCCCATCACATTTTACTATAAGCTGCAAGGAGCAGAAGGCTGCATTTTCCACATTTAGTTTGTAAATCTCTTCGCCTAAGTATCCCTGCCCACCACTTTCAAAGTCTACTTTCCAGCCAGAACCAGGGCACAACTTTGACAAATTCTCTGCCATTTAAAAGTAGAGTCAGTTTTCTTCTAGCTTGCAATGACAGATCTTTTTCATGTCTGTCTAAAACCTCATTGGAAGGATTTTTATAGTCCACATTTCTATCAACAGTCTCTTCAACACAAGCTAGTCCTTCTCTATCAAGCATATCACAATTCAATTATCCTCCCTTTATCCACTTAAAAAATCATTCCAACATCTTTTGTATTTGCAAACCACAGCACCTCACTTCTGTGGTACTAATTTAAAATCTGTTTTAGTTTGCTAAAGCTGCCAGAATGCAATGTACCAGAAATGGAGCAGCTTTTATAAAGGGGATTTCATACATTGCAAGCTTACAGATCTTTGGTCACAAAAATGTCCAAAAGAAAGAATCCAGAGAAAATACTTTGATTCTGAAGAAAGGGTCAGATGGCATCTGGTATTTTTTAGTCACATGGGAAAGCATGTGGCTTGTGTCTGCATCCTTGCTGGCTTATGAGTTCAAATGGTTCTCTCAGCCCCTTTGGACCCTTCTGGCCTCTGGCTTGCTTAGCATCTTGCAGGATGGCACATGGTGACGTCTTCTGGTCTTTGAATCTCCAAACATCTGTGTTCAGGCATCTGTTCCCTCTGTCAGTCCACCAAGCATCTCCCTCAGCAGTCCAAGCTTCTCCAAATGTCTGTGTCATTGTCTCTGTCGCTTCTGAACTCTTTTTTTCTTCATGAGCTCTCAGAGAGACTCCAGAAAACTAGTCAAGAGCAACCTTAAATGGGTGGGATAACATGTCCACCTATTCAAAAAGTCACACCCATAATTGGGTGGGTCACACCTAATCAAAAAGTAACACCTACTTTTGGTTGTATCACATCTCCATGGTAAAAGTCTAATCAAAGATTCCACTCTAAAAAATAGGTATGCACCCGCAAGATTGGATGAGAAAAAGAACATTGCTTTTCTGGGGGTACATAAAAGTTTAAAACTAGCATCGCTTTTAACCTAGATACCAATGAAAACTGTCATACACTCATGAAGAAGCTTTGTATACTTCATCCCAGTGTTAGGGTTTTAGATTATTCAAGTTGTACTTCCTTTGGTAGGTCACTGTTATGTTTTACTTTTGTATCATGTTGTGATGCCAGTGAATTTGCAGTAGCTAAGGAACACTCTCCTGAGATGCAATGGCTTGAAGATGAATGGTTGTGCTGGTTTGAAAAAATGTATGCATCCTAGAAAAGCCATGTTTTAATTCTAATCCCATTTTGTAAAGGCAACCATTTCTTGTAATCCCTATTCAGTACTGTATGTTTGAAACTGCAATTAGATCATCTCTCTGGAGATGTGACTCAGTCAAGAGTGGTTGTTAAGCAGGGTTAGGTGATGACATGTCTCCACCCATTTGGGTGGGTCTTGATTGGTTCACTGGAGTCTTATAAAAGAAACATTTTGAAGAATGAGAGATTCGGAGAGAGCAGAGAATGCTGCAGCACCATAAAGCAGAGAGTTCATGAGCCAATGACCTTTGGAGATGAAGAAGGAAAACACCTCCCGGGGAGCTTCATGATACCAGAAGCCAGGAGAGAAAGCTAGCAGATGACACCGTGTTCACCATGTGCCCTTCCAGCTGAGAGAGAAGCCCTGACTGTGTTCACCATCTGCCTTCTCACTTGAGAGAGAAACCCTGAACTTCATTGGCCTTCTTGAACAAAGGTATCTTTCCTTAGATGGATGTCTTTGATTGAGCATTTCTATAGACTTGCTTTAATTGGGACATTTTCTAGGCCTTAGAACTGTAAACTAGCAACTCATTAAATTCCCTCGTTTAAAAGCCATCTGATGATTAGACTAAGCATCAGTCATTGAAGAAGACACTCCTATTAGCTAATTAAAAATTCAATCAGCTGTGGATGCAGCTGAAATAATCGTGATTTAATTCCATGAAATTTCCTCATAGCAACAGACAGGCCAGCACTTGCCTGAAGAGATGACTGTATACCACCACGTGGACAAGTTGACACATGTACCTGACCATGACAGTCCACCGCTTGTCAGCTTGGAAGTTATACACATCACTTTAAACCATACTTAATCTCTAAATGGGAAACAATAACAGGCACAATTTTTCTCACCCAGCAATACTCAACTGTCCCACATCAACTGGAAATGCATTAAATCTCCCCAAAATAGGGTGGAAGTCCTTGAGTAATATTCACTCTTAAACTTGATATCTTACAACTTAAATACTTCAACATGAAGAAAACTGCATTACAGTCCCTGTTTCTGTAGCTGATCACGTGGTTGTACTTCATATTCATCACTACGGTCTTCCACTATCCATTCCATGTTCCCTTTACCCTCAGGAAGCACTACAGCTGGCTGTGATTCTTTGCCTGGTGGGATGACCCAAACCCTCATTCCTGAAGTTTGAGAGCCATTGATAGTCCTGCCTGGGTTGGGTTGTTGCAGCTTTTCATTGATTTTAATCACAGGACATGGTAGTACTAGAAGATACCCTATCTTATAGTCCAGGGCATCTTAACCTCCATTGTGTAGTTGCAGTCCTATTTCCCCCTAATAGTCAGGGTCAATCACCCCAGCCAGTAAAGTAATCCCCTTCTTGGCTTGCTGATCCAGGGGCATGAGTAACCCAAAGTGACCAGGTGGCAGTCTTAGATTCCAGTTCAATGGAGTCATTGCTGTTTCTCCTGGTGGAAGAACAAGGAGCTTAAGGTTGCAGGGACAGGAAGCAAAAATTTTCCTAGTGCATCACTAGGGGCAATAGTGAGTGGTTCCACTCCCATTTCCACCCCTTGGTTCCTAGAGCCATTTATCCTGGCTATAGGAGAAACAACACCATATAGTGGATGCTGATTCAGAGCATACACAGCCTCCTAGAGAACATCATTCCAGCCCTGCAAGGTACTGCCACCTAGTTGGAACTGTAATTGAGCTTTCAAAAGGCCATTTCACTATTCTATTAATCCAGCTACCTCTGGATGATGGGGAACATGGTAAGACCAGAGAATTCCATGATCATATGCTCATTCCCTCACTTCATTTACTGTGAAGTGGGTTTCTTGATCAGAAGCAATGATCTATGGTACACCATGATGATGGATAAGAAATTCTTTAAGTCCACAGATGGTAATTTTGGTAGAAGCATCGCATGCAGGGAAAGCAAATCCATATCCAGAGTATGTGTCTATTCTAGTTAGAATGAATTGCTGCCCCTTTCATGATGGGAGTGGTCCAATATAATCAGCCTGTCACCATGCAGGCAGCTGATTACCTTGAGGAATGGTGCCATACTGGGGGCTAAGTGTTGATCTCTGCTGCTGGCAGATTGGGCACTCAGCAGTGACTGTATCCAGGTCAGCCTTCATGAGTGGAAGTCCATGTTGCTGAGTCCAGACATAACCTCCATCCCTACCACCATAACCACTTTGTTCATGAGCCCATTGGGCAATGACAGCAGTTGCTGTGGAAAGAGCCTGACTGGTATCTACAGAATGGGTCATCTTATCTACTTGATTATTAAAATCTTCCTCTGCTGATGTCACCCTCTGGTGTGCATTCACATGAGATGTTATGTTCATGTGTTTAGTCCACTCAGAAAGGTCTATCCACATACCTCTTCCCCAGACTGCCGGGATTTCCTTGGGGAACAGGGGAAAAGAAGGGGCACTGTGCAGGATTAAAAAACAAAAGACACAAGAAGTTAGTTAAGTGGGGTCAGGGGACTCAAGCTCATCAGGAGCTTGAGTATTGAATAAACTGATCCACATATTATTGTGCTTTTACATAGGAACTGCTTTAGGGAATATAATCAAAGCAAGATTATTTTTTAATGTCTGTTATGCCTGCAAAGCTACAAAGTTAACCCTCACAGTTCACAGTTCCTGTCCCAGGAACCATTTGTTATTTATCAGAATGCTTTTTATACAGCTCTCTTTGGGTTCTAGAATCAGTGTCCTTGAGAGCAGAGTGAACATTGACTAACCTGCCTGAAACTGCATAGGCAGAACTTTCCCACAGTAAGGCCAGATCCAATAAGGGCATACAGGCTGGACCTCATTTTGCAGGAGACCAAGGGGCTGTGTCTCCAAGGTTATTCTGATGTGGCTTTGCCAGCAGTCAGAGGCTTGCTTCTGGACCCCAACATCTCTCCCTTTTTTATTTTTTAAGAAAAATTCCAAGTTTTCTGCTGATGGCCCCTCTGCAACTATGCCTGTTTTAGGTTGTTCCTCCCCTGAGGAATCTTACCCATCATTGGCTAACCAGCCATCTTCCAGGGCCAAGCAGGATGATGTAAGGTGAGGTAGGGGCAATGCCCCCAAGAGGGTCTGATCTGTCTCCTTGACAGCCTGTGCCCCCTTGGCCTTCAAGTTGAACCACTGCAGATTTCAATGCATTTAGTCTAGCTACAAATTTAGAATCTAAATCCAAATAAATTTGAAAAGCTATAGAAGTATTGTGGACCAAATCATTAATGGTATTAGCATTATGAATACTTTGACAGTAGCAGTGGTTATTAAAGCTACTAAAGATAATATACCAGTTATAAATAGTGAATAAATCCAGAATGTAATTCTTTTAATACATTTCCCTTTTTATTTTTGTAGTGCTAGCATGACAGAGGTTAAGGCAGCAGTCCTTAATTTGGATTCACGTTGCTTTCTTTGGGTGCATGTCTAGACTAAGCATAAAAGACAAAAGAGAGGAATTAATATTACTATTATGTTGATAATAAATCCTGCTGATGTTTTCAGCCACATTAGTGGATTTAGAGATTGCAGCCCTTGAGCAATCCCATTCATAATATCAGTGCCTTCCAATAATTTTAGAATGTTCTTTTGCATATCTACTACTCTCAATAAATATTATGAAGTTTATTAATATTTAGAGTTAAATTATCTTGATGCCCTAATAAAATGTCTTTTACTTTTTTCACATTTACATTCACTTTCATTGTACAAGTATGGAGAAATACAGAAAGATGTGATATTCCAACTGCACAACAAGTGCTGTTGCATTTTAAGTGATTGAATGCCACCTCAGCATAATTACAGTTTGCTCTAATTCATCTATACACAGATTAATTTCTTTATCTATATTAACCTGTTGAGTCCATACTTCACTTGCATTTTCATGCCATTTTTTCATGTTACAATTAAATTTCCAGCAAGGATTCCATAAGGAGTGTTAACACATGTAGTTACATTAAATAAATTCCAGCAATAATCCTCTCTATCAGCATAGCAATGATCTTTTTTGCATAATACATTATTGCCATGATAAGACAGTTGAATAGACTGAGATGCTGCAACTAATCCCCACAGATTCTTTTGAAAATGTCCATCATCAGTTTTATGTATATTAGCAAAAACCCTCCAGGTTATTGAGGGTTGGAGTGGGGAAATAAATTATTTAAATTGGGTGCCCAATCTAATACCATGAAGGTGTCACCACTTCAGCTGATATTATGTTCTGAGGCAAAGGGTGGAGCACATTCAACCCATGGAGAATGTTGGTTCTGGGCGGTCAGTGTCGACTCCTTCATCCATGTTATCAATGGCTCTGTCTGTTGCTCTGGATTCATGTCTCACAGTGTTCCAGGACCCAAAATGGTCACTTTGCACTTTCTGGAAAAAATGCAAACATAATCTCTTCCCCATATTAAAGCAGGATCAGGTCCTTCTCATCGACGTGTCTGAAAATCTTTCCACCATACTAAAGCTGTGGGATGTGTGAGTGTTCTTCTGGAAATGCATTTCAGCTGGTGTGAGGGAGTTTTTAAGATTAAAAAAATGTTAATGTATAAAGGGCTAAAGCTAATCTTCCTTGAGGGGAGGTAAGGTATTCTCTCCCTTTTTGTTTTTCAACTATTGATTTAAGAGAATGATGAGCTCATTCAATAATGGTTTGTCCTTGTGGATTATGTAGAATTCCTGTGGTGTGAAAGATATGAAAATTTGTACAAAATTGTTTAAAAGTATGGCTTATATAAGCCAGGCCATTATTTGTTTTGAGCGGTCCCCAAATTGGCAGGTAGTAAAAATGAAAACAGAGTGTCAATAGTAACATGTACCCATGGTAAATGACCAGATTTTGTAAAATGAATTACACTCATTTGCTATAATTAGATTGATTGAAAAGGAATGCAGAAATGGGAATTCTTTATAATTGACCGTGTGTTTTTGGTAATTTAAAATTTTTTACATGCAGTTTTTATGATATTTTCACACAAAGGTGGCTAAATTCAAATTTGATTACATGACTGGGCCCAGTTTTGTCTGCTGGGAACTGGCTAGGGACCGAGAGGAACTTCCTGGGACCTAGATATCTTTATTAAAGTACATCTCCTTCCAGGAGGATAGCCAGTCCTCTTAGCTAGAGTGCACATTTTAACAGTTTCTTAGCAAGGTCATGCAATAGCAACATCAATTGCATGCAATGGCAACATCAGGTGAAGAGAACAGACTCCACACATGTATATTTCCCTTACATCTAGCCCTTAGAATCTGATCTGCTCCTGATGCAAGCCATGGTTATTTTGGGGGTAAATTTAGTTTATAAGTATATATTTTATATAAATACAGGATAAAGTATTAAAATATTTTTATATAAGCTTAATGGAATTAAGACATTTATATGATTTGAACATTGTTTAGTCAGTAATAGGTTCATTTACAGCAACATTATTAGATTAATAGATTAAGCCACCTGGTTTGAGGTAAGAAAAGAAACATTTTTTAGCCAGTGTAATGATACTCAGGAGAAAATCAGTATTTTTTTTTTTAACATGGGCAGGCACCGGGAATCGAACCCGGGTCCTCTGGTATCACAGGCAAGCATTCCTGCCTGCTGAGCCACTGTGGCCCACCCAAATCAGTATTTTTTATACAGGTAAGAAGATGATAAAAGTTAACATAAGTTATTTTGATAAAACACTCTGCTTTTTAACACTGATTATTTAGAAAAAACTTTTATATCTTTTCATTAGAAGAAGCTAAGAGTCCAAGAAAACTTTGTCATTTTAATAAAGAGAAAATTAAATTTCAGCCTTACATTACTATATTATTGGATATTAAAGAGTTTCTAAAAACATTTATAGATAGACTCATTAAATCTTTCTTGATTTTGACCATAATTTCCATTTCCACAAACCTTCAGCAACTTACTTTATCAGTTCAAGCTTTGTCTGACATTTTTTTTCATTCTATAACAGCTATTCATTTTATCTTAGGACAAAAGTACTCTCTTTAATAAAAACACACCCTTTATATCCTTCATACTATTAAGTTATTACTTCAAGCAAACATTTCACCACATACAATTACCATCAAGATCAAATTTGTTAGAATAATGTTAAACACTTAAAATACTTTAGTTAATGCATATTTGAAGCATCAATATACAATTTTAAACAAGGATTTTCACTTTTTAGGAGTTTTTTGAATATATTTCTTTTAAAAATATGAATAGGAGCTAAACTCATGGTCAGTTTCCATATTGCTGTTTGTCAAGGACCTGAATTAACAAAAGGAGATGGAGCTACCATTCCCATCTCTTGCCATAAAATTTGATTTGTAGCATTGGTATGAATTTCAGTAGAATAATTATTTAGAGTAAACCAACATAACTTAACCAAACACTTTGAGTCAGAACTGCATACCCCTTAGGTGACCAATCCATTACAATTCCATAGGAACCATTAATGTGTACTGACTTTTGTTCTGCATGGCATTGTTCCCATTGAATATTCTCTGACTTCAGTGTATATTAATTTTTTGTATAAAGGCAGCTCATTAGGAACAGGCTCAGAAATTAATTTTTCTTTATCTTGCTCTGCTAAAGGTATGGTAAAGAAGCAATCTTTTAAATCTGTCACAATAATAAAGCAGTTTTTAGGAATCATAACTAGTATGGGCAAGCCAGGTTGTAATGACTTCATATGTTGAATTACAACATTTACTTTTCTCAAATTAGTTAACATTCTCTATTTTCCTGATTTCCTTTTTATAGTGAATACTGGAGAATTCTAAGGACTATGAGATTCTTCTTTATGTCCTGCTTTAAATTGCTGTTGAACTAACTGAGTTAGAGCCTCTAATTTTTCTTTAGATAGGGGTCACTGCTTAACCAAGACAGGCTCATTTCCTTACCAGGTTAAAGTTATGGGTTGAGGTGTAATATCAGAAGCAGCCCCAAAATTTGGATAGCCAAGGCCTTTGTGAGAACTTTTGTCATGATAGGCAACTCAGGTTTCATGGTAACTTGGTGGCCCATGGTTAATCCCTCAGTCTCTACTAAGGCCCAGTACAGGCCAAAACCTGTTTCTAAAAAGGAAAGCAGTTATCTGCAGCAGACGGTAAGGCTTTGCTCCAAAACCCTAAGGGTCTGCATTATGATTCTTCTGTTGGGGCCTGTCAAAGTCTCCAGACAGCAACCCTGCCACTGACACTTCCAGTACTATTGGATCTGCTGGATTATATGGATTGGATCTTCTGAATGAAGCTGAATGTGAGAATGATAGAGGGAGGAGCACTGGGAGCACAAATGAAATCAAAAGGGAAGACAGATGATAAAGACTAAGATGGTATAATCTGGGAATGCCTACAGTGTGAAATGATAGTGACTGAATGTACAAATTAAAAAATGTTTTGCATGAGGAAGAACAAAGGAATGTGAGTATTGCAGGGTGTTGAAAATAGATGGTAATTCATACTTTAAAACTAACTTATGTGTGAGACTAAAGCAAGAAAGGTTTATTTGGTATAAAATTTATATTTTGACTAGTGCATTTCCTAATACAACTTATGTGGTGAGTTTAATTGAACATCATAAGTACATGGAAACTTGAGTAGGGCATGAGATTTTGTAAATTTGCCTAGAGTGATGCCCTGATAAATCCCAGAGCAATTTGAGCAGTGAATAAAAAAGTATTTGCAAAGTCCCCTTGGGGGAATGGTGGGAAAGGGGGAAAATTCAACTTCCCCATGTGGAGAGTTCCTGATATTCTCATAAGTGGTGTGGAGACAACCAAAGCAATAGGCTGAGCCCTCAGTCTTGGGGTTTGTTCACATGAAACTTATCCCTGCAAAGAATAGGCTAAGCCTACTTAAAATTAGACCTAAGAGTCACCCCCAGAGAACCTCCTTTGTTGCTCAGATGTGGCCTCTCATGCTTGGCCAACATGACAAGCAAACTCACTGCCCTACCCCCTCTCTACATGGGATATGACTCCCAGGGGTGTTAACCTTCCTGGCAATGTGGGACAGAAATCCTAGAATGAGCTAGACTCAGCATCAAGGGATTCAGAAAACCTCCTCAACCAAAAAAGGGAAGAGTGAAATGAGACAAAATAAAGTGTCAATGGCTGAGAGATTTCAAACACAGTCTATCCTGGAGGTTATTCTTAGGCATTAGATGGATATCACCTTTATAGTTAAGGTATATTGGAGAGGCTGGAGGGAAGTGCCTGAAAATGTAGGGCTGTGTTCCAGTAGCCAAGTTTCTTGAAAATTATTGTATAATGATATAGCTTTCACAATGTGACTGTGTGATTGTGAAAACCTTGTGTCTGATGCTCCTTTTATCTATGGTATGAGTAAAACATATGGATTAAAAACAAATAAATAATAAGGGTAACAAATGTTAAAATAAATTTAGTAGATTGAAATGCTAGTAATCAAGGAAATGGAGTGGTAAGGGGTATAGAAAAATAGGGGAAGCAAAGGCTAAAATATATTGGGTAGATGGAAATACTAGTAGTCAATGAGAGGGAGGGGTAAGGGGTATGGTATGTAGGAGTTTTTTTCTTTTTATTTCTTTTCCTGATACAAATGTTCTAAGAAATGATCATGGTGATGAATATACAACTATGTGATGATATTATGAGTTATTGACTATATACTAAGAATGGAATGATCATATGGTAAGGTATGTTATGTTTTTAAAAAAATTGAAAATTTAACAAAAAGTAGAATCACCTTTCTTCCAGCTTGCATTGACACAATCTTCATTTCTGTCTAATGCCTCATTGGAAGGATCTTTAAAGGACACATTTCTACCAACAGTTTCTTCAAAACAATCTAGGCCTTCTCTATCAAACATATCACAGTTCTTCCATTGTCCTCCATTTATCCACTTAAAAAATCATTCCAACAAATTTTGTGTTTACAAACCACAGCACTCCACTTCTCTGGTACCGAATTAAAATCTGTTTTAGTTTGCTGAAGCTGCCAGAATGCAATGCACCAGAGATGGAACAGCTTTTATAATGGGTATTTACTAAGTTGCAAGTTTACAGTAATATGGCCACAAAATGTTCAAAAGAAGGCATCCAGAGAAAATACCTTGATTCTGAAGAAAGGGTTAGATGGCTTCTGGGATTCTTTTGTCACATGGGAAAACATGTGGCTGGTGTCTGCATCCTTTGCTGGCTTCTGGTTTCAAATGGTTCTCTCAGCCCCTTTGGATCCGTCTGGCCTCTGGCTTGCTTAGCATCTCACAGGAAGGCACATGGTGATGTCTTCTTGTCTCTGCATCTCCAAACATCTGTGTTTAGGTATCTGTTCTCTCTGTCAGCCCACCAAGCATCTCTCTCAGCCATCCAAGCTTCTCCAGATGTCTTTCTGTCTTTGTTGCTTCTGAACTCTTTCTTTCTTCATGAGCTCTCATAAAGACTCCAGTATACTAGTCAAGAGTCATCTTAAAAGGGCATGGTCACATCTCTATCCATTAAGGTCACACCCATAATCAGGTGGGCCACACCTAATTGAAAGGTCATACACACAATTGGTTGTATCATAGCTCCATGGCAAGAATATAATCAATGCTTCCACCCAAAATAATAGGTATGTGCCCACAAGACAGGATGAGGAAAAGAACGTGGCTTTTCCAGGTGTACATAGTGGTTTTAAACTAGCATACCTCTTAAACCTAGATACCAATGAAAACTGTTATACACTCATTAAGAACCATCTTATAATTCATCCCAGTGTTAGGGTCTTAGATTATTCCAGTTGTACTTAATTTCATGACTACTGTTATGTTTACTTTTGTAACATGTTGTAATGCCAATGAATTTGCAGTAGCCAAGGAATAATCTCCTGAGATGCAATGGCTTGAAGTAGAATGGAGTACTCTAATTTAATAAGGTCATCATTTCTTTCCACTTGCTTGACAATTTTAATTTTCACCACTTTATACCATGTACTTTCACTTGAATTCTGCCATACTACCTGACCACAGGCAGTACAGCTAAGTGTTGAAGTGGCTTCATTTCTGGAGATACATTTCCAAAACTGCATGGAATATTTTGTGATTCCAGTAGTTCTTTCATATACATGAATCTCTGATAAAGTGTGTTATCATCTTCATCTGTATTTCCCTCCAATTTCTTCCTCACATGAGAAGCAGACTTCCAGAACAGCATCACGTTTCATGGGAGGGTAAAATCCTTCAAATGTACAGTTCAGTGTAGGTTTGTTTTTGGATAATTCCTACCACAGGAAACATAAAGCAATTCTTGTGTGCTTTTACAAGGATATCTTCCATGCCAGCATGTTTGTACCAGAAAAAACTTGGGGGTGTGGAGGGTAGTCTGGAGGCTAGGAATTGGGTGATTGGCTTTCCATTTTATATAAGCTGTAACTGGTGACTGCCAGGCAGCTCTGATTTAACATGAATGGTAATGTTAGGCTGTGGAGGGCCAAGAGTAATCAATCAGGCCCAAGCAGGAGCAATCAATCAGGCCCAAGCTGGGAAAGTCCCCACAACATTGGTGTGGAATGTCCCCAAGAGTTAAACAATAACCAATGTCAGGAAACTGAGGGAACAGGATATGTTTTGGCAACAGCTAATGGCATTCTTCTGCTTCTATGATCATGCTTTCTTGCTAGCAACTGCAAAACCACAACATGATTTTAGCCTTTATAAGCACACCTTGAAAACATCTGGGGGCTGCTCTCTGAATCTTCCTTCTTGGAGGTTTCTGAGGCAGTCGCCAGCCGGCTAATAAAGACTCCAAATTGGCTTGCAGTTTTGAATTGTGTGGTCTCTCTTTTGGTGTGCCCCATAACATTTGGAGGCCCCAGCGAGATCGTCCCTAATGGGACATCTGGTGACCACAGGTCCTGGGGATCACCCCCAGAACTGAGGTCCAGCCTAGGGGAAGGCCTCGGAGAGACGTTCCTCTGCCCCAGGCAAGGACCAGGAACCGGGCCGGTTCTACAGGACCCTCCAAAATTATACAAAATCTGGTGGAGTCATCTGTTTCTGGAAACCTCACTGGTGAGTACAGGTCTGTTACTGGATCCAGTGGGGACATCTGGAAGGCTGGATGCAGCATTACTTCCAAGGTCCAGTCCCGGAGCAAGACGTTGCCTGGGATTCTGGTTAGGTATCTATTAGGGATAAGGCTTTTGTTTGTCTTAATTCATTTTGTCCCTCCTCTCAATTATTGGTCTCATCACATTCTGTGTTGTTTTTGTCATAATTGCCATGGGGTCAGTCAAGTTCATCTGTCTGTACTCTGCTTCAATGTTTTTTGAAACATTTCCAGGAATTTCAGCAGAAGGCCAGAGACTACAGAGCCCCTGTCAGCGCCTTCGACTTGGAAAAATTCTGCTCACGGGAGTGGCCAACTTTTGGTTCTGGGTGGTCTCCTGAGGGAACCACAGACCTATCAATAGCTTATAAAGTCCAAAGGATGATTTTTGGTGATCCAGACTGTCCTGACCAAATCCCCTATATACTAATTTGGATTGAAATTTTAACAGAAAAACCCAAGTGGTTACGGTCTTGCCTGGAGTTCCAAAAAGAAAGACCCCCCCCCAGAGCCAAAATGGCCCTCTTAATAAAAACCTCTCAAAAAGAAAAAACTAATGGGATCCCAGTATTGACAGGACCACTGGAGGATCCACTCTTAATGGACCCTCCCCCATGCCCAACAGCCCCTCTGCCCCCTCTAAGGCCAGAGGGGAGAAATGGTCAAAATGTGGCAACCAGCTGCTCTAATAGCTGGGAGGTGTCCCCATACCAGAAGTGGCTCTGCTTACCACCCTTCTTCTGGTGCACAATCACCGGATTCTTCCGGGGTTCCAATTTTACCCTTGAGGCAGGTTGGCCCTGCCCTGGGGGACAACCTCCCACCTTTCATGGTCTATGTCCCCTTTTCCTCTAGCGACCTGTATAATTGGAAAAACCAGAATCCCTCTTTCTCTGAAAAGCCCCAAGGCTCATCTCCCTCTTGGAGACTGTCTTTTTTATCCACCAGCCCACCTGGGGTGACTGCCAACAGCTCCTCCAGGCCCTCTTCACCTCCAAGGAATGAGATTGAGTCAGGAGAGTGGTGAGGAAATTAATTCTTGGACCTGACGGACAGCCTACTACTGAATCAACCTGATTAGAGGCTGTGTTCCCCTCCACCCATCCCAGATGGGACCCCAACACTGATAGAGGTAAGAAGGCTCTTGATAGGTATCGCCAGACTCTGCTCCAGGGGATAGGAGTGGTGGCCAAGAAGCCGACCAACTTATCTTGGGTAAGCAAAACCATACAAAAGCTGGACGAATCTCTGGCCGCTTTCCTTGAGCACCTCCTTGAGGCATACCACTTGTACACCCCTATAGATCCAGAGGCACCAGAAAATAGGCAAGCCATAAATATAGCATTTGTCACCCAGTTGGCCCCAGATATAAGAAAAAAAATTACAGAAATTAGAAGGATTTGAGGGTAAAGTGCTGTCCAAACTGATAGAGATTGCCCAAAAGACTTTTAATAACAGAGATGACCCCATGACCACACAGTCCAAAAAAATAGCCAAAATTTTAGTATCCACAATGTCTGAAAAGGAAAAACAAAAAGGTAGATGGAAAACCATTGAAAAAAGAAAGGGAAACCAAGGAAAAAGGTTGGGCCTAGGTGCAAACCAATGTGCCTACTGCAAAGAGAACGGACATTGGAAAAATGAATGCCCTAAAAGAGGACTTAAAGGAATGAAACCAGCTCCTGTTCTGGTTGAAGAGGTGAATTGACAGAGCCAGGGCTCCATTCTGTCGAGCCCCCGGGAGCCCAAGGTCACATTAGAAATCGGGGGCAAGCCTATAAAATTTCTTGTGTATGGAGTGACCTTCTCCATCCTCCAGCAAGCAGAAAGGCCCATATCTAAGGAAAAAATCCCCATACAGGGAGCAACGGGAAAGACAAAGTCTTACCCATGGACTAAGACTAGAATCACTAACCTTGGGGAAGGAACTGTCACCCACTCATTTCTTGTAATGCCAGAGTGTCTGTACCCCCTTTTGGGGAGAGACCTTCTCCAGAAATTACAAGCCACCATCTCTTTCAAAAACAATTAGGCTGATCTCTCCTTCAATACAACCCCCTCAGCAATCCTCTTCACTTGCCCCTTATCGGAAGAGTATTTACTTACTGCAGAGGTAGTTCTGCCCGGCCCCAGGCCCATATTTTCAGGAATTTAAAGAAAAATACCAGGAGTATGGGCAGAAACTAACCTACCAGGATTAGCTGCCCACTGGCCCCCCATTGTTGTCCAGCTGACTAGCACCACCACCCCAATCAGAGTCTGACAATACCCAATAAAACTTAAAGGCTAAAAGAGGCATTGCAGTCCATATCAGAAGACTCCTGGAGGCAGGTGTTCTAGTCCCCTGCCATTCAGCCTGGAACACCCCCCTTCTCCCAGTCCAAATACCTGGAACTGACGATTTCCGGCCAGTGCAAGATCTCTGAGAGGTAAACAAAAGAATTGAAACCATTCACCCCACTGTGCCTAAGCCATATACACTCTTGAGCGTGTTACCTCCCAGCCAGTAGGTCTACACTGTTCTGGACTTAAAGGATGCCTTCTTTTCACTTCCCCTGGCCGCAGAAAGTCAACCCATCTTTGCTTTTGAATAGACTGACCCAGGGGGGAGGTTCTCTGGACAACTAACCTGGACTTGATTGCCACAAGGTTTCAAAAATTCTCCCACCCTGTTTGATGAGGCCTTAAGCCAGGATCTGGCTCGTGTTAGATGAAAGCATCCAGAGATAACCCTCCTACAATATGTGGGTGACCTCTTACTGGCAGCTAATAATCTGTCAAACTGCAAAAAGGCAACCAAAAACTTGTTACAGGAACTAGTCCAGTTGGGCTATCAGGTCACAGCCAAAAAGGCCCAACTCTGCACCAGTTCAGCAACATACTTAAGGTATGAATTAGAAGGGGGAAAAAGAGCTCTGTCTTCTAATCAAATTAAAGCTATCCCCAAAATACCACAACCAAAAACAAAAAGGCAGGTACAGGAACTTTTAGGAGCAGTTGGATATTGCCGGCTCTGGATTTCTGGGTTTGCAGAAATAACAAAACCCCTGTACACTAGCACAGGGGGAAAGGAGGAAGCTCTAACCTGACTGAGGCTGAGCAAAAAGCTTTTAAAATGCTGAAATAGGCGCTTGTGAGCACCCCAGCCTTAACTTTGCTTGACCTGTCCAAACCTTTTCAACTACATGTCACTGAAACCTGAGGAATAACAAAAGGAGTCCTCACCCAAATGTTAGGACCATGGAAAAGGCCAGTTGCCTACCTGTCTAAAAGACTACACTATGTGGTGGTTGGGTGGTCAAGCTGCCTCTGAGCCATTGCCGCCACTGCCATTTTGGTAAAAGAAGCATCTAAATTAACTCTGGGACAGGACTTACACAAAGTGGCTCCACATTCAGTAGAAACATTACTAAGGAGCCCACCTGAGAGATGGCTCTCAAATGCCCGGATAACCCAGTATCAGGTATTGCTACTGGATCCCCCAAGAATCCACTTCCTAAAAACGGTGGCTCTTAACCCTGCCACCTTGCTTCCGGATGATGACCTGTCTGAACCCATCCATGACTGTCGCGAGATCTTGGAATCTTTCATGAACCTGAGGGCTGACCTCACTGACAACCCCTGGCCAAATC
>PVIY010045488.1:0-19061 GCA_004026745.1 Myrmecophaga tridactyla | reverse complement strand
TACCAAAGCCAGACAAAGATACTACAAAAAAGAAAATTAGAGATCAATCTCTCCAATGAATATTGGTGCAAATATCCTCAACAAAATTCTTGCAAATCGAATCCAGCAGAACATTAAAAGAATTATATACCATGACCAAGTAGGATTCATCCCAGGTATGCAAGGATGGTTCAACATAAGAAAATCAATTAATGTAATACACCATATCAACAAATCAAAGCAAAAAAACCACATGATCATCTCAATTGATACAGAAAAGGCATTTGACAAAATTCAACATCCTTTCCTGTTGAAAACACGTCAAAGGGTAGGAATAGAAGGAAACTTCCTCAAAATGATAAAGGGAATATATGAAAGACCCACAGCTAACATCATTCTCAATAGGAAAAAACTGAAAACTTTCCCCTTAAGATCAAGTTTTCAAGGATCAAGGACAAGAAAAGGATATCCACTATCACCACTGTTATTCAACATTGTGTTAGAAGTTCTAGCCAGAGGAATTAGACAAGAAAAAGAAATACAAGGCATCAAAATTGGAAAGGAAGAAGTAAAACTCTCACTGTTTGCAGATGATATGATACTATATGTCGAAAACCCTGAAAAATCCACAGCAAAACTGCTAGAGCTAATAAATGAATACAGCAAAGTGGAAGGATACAAGATCAACGCTCAAAAATCTATAGTGTTTCTATACACTAGTAAGGAACAATCTGAGGGGAAATCAAGAAACGAATTCTATTTACAATTGCAACCAAAAGAATAAAATATTTAGGAATCAATTTAACCAAAGAAACAAAAGACCTATACAAAGAAGAGTACAAACAATTGTTAAAAGAAATCACAGAAGACCTAAATAGATGGAAGGGCATACCATGTTCATGGATTGGAAGACTAAATATAGTTAAGATGTCAGTTCTACCTAAACTGATTTACAGATTCAATGCAATACCAGTTAAAATCCCAACAACTTACTTTTCAGAAATAGAAAAACCAATAACCAAATTTATCTAGATGGGCAAGATGCCCCAAATAACTAAAAGTATCCTGAGGAAAAAAAAATGAAGTCAGAGGTCTCACACTACCTGACTTTACAGCATATTATGAAGCCACAGTGGTCAAAACAGCATGGTACTGGCATAAACATAGATGTACTGACCAATGGAATAGAATAGAGTGTTCAGATATAGACCCTCTTATCTATGGACAATTGATCTTTGATAAGAGAGTCAAGCCAACTCACCTGGGACAGAACAGTCTCTTCAATAAGCGGTGCCTAGAAAACTGGATATCCATATGCAAAAGAATGAAAGGGATCCATATCTCCCACCCCATACAAAAAATTATCTCAAAATGGATCAAAGACCTAAACATTAGATCTATGACCATAAAACTGTTAGAAGAAAATGTAGGGAAATATCTTATAAACCTTTTAATAGGAGGCAGTTTCCTAGAACTTATACCCAAAGCACAAGAATTGAAGAAAGGAATAAACAAATGGGATGTCCTCAAAATTAAACACTTTTGTGCCTCAAAGAACTTCATCAAGAAAGTAAAAAGACAGCCTACACAATGGGAGACAATATTTGGAAGCAATATATCAGATAAAGGTCTAGTATCCAGAGATTGTTCAACCCAACACCAAAAAGACAGCCAACCCAATTACAAAATGGGCAAAAGACTTGAACAGACACTTCTCATAAGAGGAAATACAAATGGCCAAAAGGCACATGAAAAGAAGCTCAAATTCCCTGCTTATTCGGGAAATGCAAATCAAAACCACAATGAGATATCATCTCACACCCACCAGAATGGCCATTATCAATGAAACAGAAAACAACAAGTACTGGAGAGGATGTGGAGAAAGAAGCATACTTATCCACTGTTGGTGGGAATGTCAAATGGTGCAACCTCTGTGGAAGGCAGTTTGGTGGTTCCTCAAAAAGCTGAATATAGAATTGCCATATGACCCGGCAATACCATTGCTAAGTGTCTACTCAGAGGACATGAGGGCAAGGATACAAAAAGACATTTGCACATCAATGTTTATAGCAGTATTATTTACAATTGCGAAGAGATGGAATCAGCCAAAATGTCCATCAACAGATGAGTGGCTAAACAAACTGTGGTATATACATACAATGGAATACTATGCAGCCACAAGACAGAATAAAGTTATGAAGCAAGTAACAACATGCATGGATATTATGCTGAGTGAGATTAGCCAGAGACAAAAGGACAAATACTGTATGGTCTCACTGATATGAACTGACATTAGTGAATAAACTTGGAGAATTTCATTGGTAACAGAGATCATCAGGAGATAGAAATCGGGTAATATATTGGGTAATTGGAGCTGAAGGGATACAGACTGTGCAACAGGACTGATTGTAAAAACTCAGAAATGGATAACACAATACTACCTAACTGTCATACAATTATGTGAATGAAGCTGAATGTGAGAATGATAGAGGGAGGAGGGCTGGGGGTATAAATGAAATCAGAAAGAAAGATGACAATAAAGACTGAGATGGTATAACCTAGGAATGCCTACAGTGTATACTATAGTGACTAAATGTACAAACTTAAAAAATGTTTTTGCATGAGGAAGAACAAAGTAATGTCATTATTGCAGGGTGTTGAAAATAGATGGTAATTAATATTTTAAAATTTTAACTTATGTGTGAAACTAAAGCAAAAAAATGTTTATTTGGTACAAAATTTATGTTTTGACTAGTGCATTTCCTAATATAACTTATGTAGACAGCTTAATTGAACAACGTAAGTACATGGAACCTTGAGTAGGGCATGAGATTTTATTGGTTTGCCCAGAGTGATGCCCCAATAAATCCCAGAGTGATTTGAACAGTGAATTAAAAAGTATTTGCAAATGGCGAGAAAAGTGGAAAATTCAACTTCCCCAAGTTGAAGACTTGATATTCTCACAAGCAGTGGGGACAACCAAAGCAAATTTGTTCATATGAAACTTAACCCCACAAAGGATAGGTCAAACCTACTTAAAATTAGGCCTAAGAGTTATCCCCAAGAGAACCTCTTTTGTTGCTCAGATGTGGCCTTTCTCTCCAGCCAACACAACAAGTAAACTACTGCCCTCCCCCTGTTTATGTGAGACATGACTCCTAGGGGTGTGAACCTTCCTGGCAACGTGGGACAGAAATTCTAGAATGAGCTGAGACTCACCATCAAGGGTTTGAGAAAAACTTCTCGACCAAAAGGGGGAAGAGTCAAAAGAGACATAATAATATGTCAATGGCTGAGTGGTTCCAAACAGAGTTGAGAGGTTATCCTGGAGGTTATTCTTATGCTCTAAATAGATATCACCTTGTTAGTCAAAATGTAATGGAGAGGCTGGAGGGAACTGCCTGAAAATGTAGAGCTGTGTTCCAGTAGCCATGTCTCTTGAAGGTGATTGTATAATGTATAGCTTTCACAATGCGATGTGTGATTGTGAAAACCTTGTGTCTGATGCTTCTTTTATCCACCTTATCAACAGATGAGTAAAACACATGGAATAAAAATAAATAATAGGGGGAACAAATGTTAAAATAAATTTAGATTGAAATGCTAGTGATCAATGAAAGGGAGGGTAAGGAGTATGGTATGTATGAATTTTTTTCTGTTGTCCTTTATTTCTTTTTCTGAATTGATGCAAATGTTCTAAGAAATGATCATAATGATGAATATGCAACTATGTGATGATATTGTGAATTATTGATTATATATGTGGAATGGAATGATCATAAGTTAAGATGTTTGTGATTGTTTGTTGCTATATATATTTTTTTAATTTTTTTAAAAAAAGTACTACCAGGGCCACACTCCCTCTGAAGGCTCTAGAGGAGAGTCTGCTCCTTGCTGCTTCCAATTGCTGGTGGTTGCCAGAATTTCTTGGGTTATGTATGACCCAAACAACATAAAAAGGGATATAGAAGCAGAAACTATGTGCTATTGAATTTAAGATGGTCTCTTTTCAGAACTGGTGGGTTATAGATGTAGGTTGTTTAATACAAACACGAGGTGTTTTAGTTTGCTAAAGCTGCCAGAATGCAACACACCAGAGATGGATCGACTTTTAATAAGGGGACTTATTTAGTTACATATTTGTTGTTCTGCAGAGGAAAGGCAGCTAGCTTTCATCTGAGTTTCTGTTCACATGGGAAGGCACACAGTGATGACTGCTGGCCTTCTCTCCTGTCTTCTGGGTTCAAATGGCTTCCCCTGGGGCAATTCATTTCTGCATCTCCAAACATCTGGGCTGAGCTATGAATGCTGAGATAAGGTATGCTGAGCTGCTTTGGGCTGCACTGTGACGAGCTCCCTTCTGACCCTTCCCTTTTAAGCCTCTAGCTAATTAAATTAAATGACTTTCTTTGTGGAAGACACTCCCCTACAGCAAATGTAATCAGCCATAGATAAATTTCACATGTTGATGGTTTAAGTCCACGGCAACAGGGCACCATCACCTGGCCAAGCTGACACTGGAACCTAACTGCCACACCAGGGTAACCACAAAGAAAGTTTTAAAATATATACAGAAACAATAAAGGGATCAATCAATTACATCACAGAAGGTCAACTACATACAAAAGAAGATTGCAATAAAGGAAAAAAGGGACAAAAAAGATGCAAAACATATAAGAAACAAAGGACAAAATAGCTGAAGTATCAGTTAGAGCTTTATCGGTTATTACATGGAATGTAAATGTACTGACCTCCCCAATCAAAAACCACAACCAGATTGGCAGAATAGAAAAAAAAACAAAAACATGATCCAACCATATGTTGTTTACAGGAAGCTCATGTTATACCCAAAGACACAAATAGGTCAAAAGTGAAATGATGGGAAAAATATTCCATGCAAATAGTAACCAAAAGAGAGCTAGGGTAGCTATACTAACATCAGACAAAATAGACTTTAAGTGAAAACTGTTATAAGAGACAAAGAAAGAACTCTATAAAAGGATCAATTCACCCAAAAGAAATAACAATCATGAACATTTATTCACATAACCACAGTGCCTCAAGATACCTGAGGCAAACATTGACAAAACTGAGGGAGAAATGGACACTTCTTACAATAATAGTTAGAGACTTCAATATACCACTTTCATTAATGGATAGAACATCTAGACAGAGGATCAATGAGGAAATGCAGAATTTGAGCAATACTATAAGTAAACTAAACCTAACACACTGCAACGAGAAATAGCAGAATATACATTCTTCTCAAAGTATATGGATCATTCTCCAGGATAGACCACATTGGGTCACAAAAAAGTCTCAATAAATTTTTAAAAATTGCAATTACACAAAGCATCTTCTCTGGACAGAATGGAATGAAGCTAAAAATCAATAACAGGAAGAGAACTGGAAAATCCACAAATACATGGGAGTTAAACATGCACTCTTTTTAAAAATATATTTTTATTGAGAAATTTTCGCACTCATACAATCCATACATGGTATACAATCAATGGCTCACAATATCATCACATTGTTGTGTATTCATCACCATGATCATTTTTTCTAGAACATTTGTATCACTCCAGAAAAAGAAATAAAAAGGAAAAACTCATACATACCATATCCCTTACCCCTCCCTCTTATTGACCATTTGTATTTCCATCTACCCAGTTTATTTTAACATTTGTCCCCCCATTATTTATTTTTTTATCCATATTATATATATATATTTTGTATGGGCAGGCACTGGAAATCAAACCCAAGTCTCCAGCATGGCAGGCGAGAACTCTGCCTGCTGAGCCACCATGACCCACCCCCATATTTTTTTATTCATTGTCCATACTCTGGATAAAAGGAGCATCAGATATAAGGTTTTCACAGTCCCATAGTCACTTTGTAAAAGTTAAAGAATAGTCTCTTCAACAAATGGTGCTGGGAAAACTGAATGTCCACAGACAAAGAAATGATAATGGGCCCTTACTTCACACCATACACACAAATTAACTTAAAATGGATCAACAACTTAAATATAAGAGCTAAAACCATAAAGCTCCTAGAAGAAAACATAGGGAAACCACTTCAGGACTTTGGGCTAGACAGTAGTTTCTTTGACTTTACACAAAAAAGCATGAACAACAAAAGATATAACTCAATCAATTGTGGGTATTAAACTTAATTAGATGGAGATGGGTCTCCACCCATTTACCTGGGTCTTGATTAGTTTACTGGAATACTATAAAAGAGGAGACATTTTGGAGAGAGGGCCTTCTTTTGAGAACAAGGACAGAGCCGCAAAACCACAACGGAAGGACAAGAGAAGCACAGAGTCCACCAGCCAGCGACCTGTGGAGATGAAGAAGGAGAAGGCCGCAGGAGCTTCATGAGGCAAGAAGCCTGGAGAGGAAGCTAGTAGATGTCGCCATGTTCACCGTGTGCCTTTCCAGTGGAGAGAGAAACTCTGAACTTCATTGGCCTTTCTTGAGTGAAGGTAATCTCTTACTGATGCCTTAATTTGGACATTTTTGATAGACTTGCTTTAATTGGGACATTTTCTTGGCCTTAGAACTGTAAACTAGCAACTTATTAAATTCCCCTTTTTAAAAGCCATTCTACTTATGGTATATCACATTCCGGAAGCTGGCAAACTAGAACAACCACTGAATTGTATATTTGAAAGGGGATAAAAAGGGAATGTTTTGGTTGTATATAAGCTACCACACACACAAGAAATAAACAGAACTGAACAACACAAAGAGTAAACCCTAATGCAAACAGTGGACTAAAGTTAATAGCATCATTATAATATTGCTTCACCAATTGTAACCAATTACCACATTAATGCAAAATGTTAATAATAGGGAATTAACATTTTGCATGAGAGTGGGGTATATGGGAACTCTGTACTTTCTGCATGGTTTTTCTGTAAATCGAAACTGCTCTGATATCCACAAAATTTAAAAAGGGGGGAAATAAAGACAAGTATAAAAATGGCCTCAGAGGAGTTGAGTCTATTCTTTTCCCCAAAATGTCCTGGAGTCACTATCATTATACTGTACTTTGTATTAGTGCTATCAAGTAGTAATGAGGCCCCTGTCTTATCCACCTTTATGAGAAAGGTGTTTTAGAAGCTGTAGTTGGGAAATGAAGGTCAATGTCATGGGAGCTATTTCTCCCTTGGGAAAGTCAAGGAAGGGCACTGAGTTTGCACCAGGATGTGTTGACAATGTCTAACTGTGCCGGCTCTTATCTGCAAAAGCAGCAATCCCCTCACCCATGGAGCTGGTCACAGGGCCAGTTTATCCAGCACCGCCACCTGCTGCAGCCTGAAAGATTTCATTTCAGAACTGAGACCGTACAGTACCCAAATGGGAGCATCCAAGTCCCAGGAATTTTAACAGCAATAGCCCCCTTTGCAGAACAAAGGAAGGCTTTCCCTGCCCTCCTGAGCCCTGCCCTCCTGCAAACTTCCTGGGATCTCACATGTTATTGTGATTACCTGTGCCCATTCCATAGGGAGGGCTCAGGCAGGTTATAAAAGGTGAGAGTTGGACTTAAAGGCATACACACCCAAAGACTCATTGCCTTTTTTTTTTCTATTTATTTTTATTTTTCAGAGAAGAAAGGAGCCAAGTCTTTCTTTGAGCACATAATATTGTGCTAGAATCTTTATATACAAGCCACTTAATTCTCATAACAAACTTACCAGGTAGTGCTAAATTCAAGTCTGCCTGACTTCAAGATGTACTTTTTTTTTATTTTGAAATATAACATATATACAAAAAAGCAATAAATTTCCAAGTACATTTTAACAATTATAGAGCAGATTTTAAAGTTTAATGTAATTACAGTTCTATGATTTTTCGTTTTTTCTTCTAGCTGCTCCAAGACACTAGAGACCAACAGAAATACCAATATAATGATTCAGCTATTAAATCGTATCTACCCTGTAATACTCCTTCTCTTTAAATAACATATACACTTAAAAGCAATACATTTCAAAGTACATCACAACAATTAGTTGGAGAACAGATTTCAGAGTTTGGTATGGGTTATATAATTCCACAATTTTAGGTTTTTATTTCTAGTTGCTCTAAGGTACTGGAGACTAAAAGAAATACCAGTATAATGATTCAACACTCATACTCATTTGTTAAACCCTACCTTCTCTGTATAACTCCACCATCACCTTTGATCTTTCTCCCTGCCATATTTTTTTAACTTTTTTATTGTATAATATACACATATATAAAGCAAAGAGAGACAAAAGCAATAGTTTTCAAATCACTCTTCATCAAGTAGTTACAGGACAGATCCCAGAATTTGTCATGGGCTACCATATGATCTCAGATTTTTCCTTCCAGCTGCCCCAGAATATAGGAGGCTAGAAGGAATAAGTATTTTTTTATCATCACAATCAACTTTTTTTCTGTTTTGTGAAAAATAACATATATACAAAAAAGCAATAAATGTCAAAGCACAGCACCACAATTAGTTGTAGAACAATTTCAAAGTTTGGCATGGGTTAAATTTCACAATTTTAGGTTTTTACTTCTAGCTGCTCTAAGATACTGGAGACTAAGAGAGATATCAATTTAAAGATTTAGCAATCATATTTATTTGTTAAATTCTATCATCTCTGTATAACTCTACCATCACCTTTGATCTTTCTATACCTCTCTTTAGAGGTGTTTGGGTTATGGCCATTCTAACTTTTTCATGTTGAAAGTATCTGTCACTAATATGGGGTAGGGAGATAGAACTATCTGATGTCTTGGAGATGCTGGGCCTTCTAGATTTTAGGACTTATCTGGTCCAGGGACCCATCTGGAGGTTGTAGGTTTCTGGAAAGTTACACTAGTACATGGAACCCTTGTGGAATCCTATATATTGCCCTAGGTGTTCTTTAGGATTGGCTGGAATGCTCCTGGTTGGGGGTTGGCAGGTTATGACTGGTAGCAATGTCTAACTGAAGCTTGTGTAAGGGCAACCCCCAGAGTAGCCCCTCCACTCTATTTGAACTCTCTGTGCCACTGATGCATTATTGGTTACATTTCTTTTCCTCCTTTTGGTCAGGATTGAATTATTACTCTCACAGTGCCAGGACCGGACTCATTCCTGAGAATCATCTCCCACATGGTCAAGGAAATTTTCACTTCTTGATGTCATGTCCCATGTAGGGGGGAGAGCAGTGATGTCACTTGCAGAGTTGGGCTTAGAGAGAGTGAGGCCACATCTGAGCAGTAAAAGAGATCCTCCAAAAGTAACTCTTAGGCATACCTATAGGTAGGCTAAGTTTCTCAGCCACCTACAAAAGCTTCACAAGTAGACTCATTGCCTTTTGAGTGGTTTCATACTGATCGCTGGGGAGGCTATAAATGTCAGCTTTTATCAGCATTGGGGTGTAGGGGTTAGAGTTGCAGTGTGCCATCAAGGCAAATGATCTACAGAGGGCAGAATGGATGCAAAGGTCTGTAACCTGCTAAAAGAAGCTGTTGAGGAAAGAAAATTTAGCTTAAGAAAACTGTAGTGTAAAGGCCCTAAAAAGATAATGAAAACCCCTCCCACATCAGAGGAGTAAACATCTGGGCCTTTTGCTGTCTAGCCAGCACATCCTTGCAATTTGGGGCCCTGTACCCCTAGTCTAAGAGGGAATGTGATGTTGTAATAAGGATTCAGTCTATGGTCCTGAAAGTTGGAGCTGGATTCCCCAAGTCTGTAACTTCTAATGAAAACAGCCCTGTTGGTGTTTGTGTATGTGTTTCCTTTGTTGGTTTTGGCCCCAGGTACACATAAAAGACCCAAAATATTAAGGATCATGCATAAAATTTAAACAGGTCTGGAGCCTTTTTAAACTTCACAACAACTCAGTACAGTAGGTGTTATTATGACCATATCAAGCCCCAAGATTCCAAAGGAAGTACTCAAGGAAACGGGATAGCTGGGGAAAAAAGGTAACGTTTCTCCAATTTCTGTGGGGAAAGCAGATACCATACATGTCCCTGAACCCTCTAAGTCTGAGATGCCTGGAACTAGACATTTCTGGGAAGAACAATCAGGCTTAACCAAGAGTAACATACTGAGCTAAATCCGCACAATTACATGCTGAGAGCCTGCCAAGATAGACTGGTGCCACCTTGCAATAGGCCTTGTGTTGCTGACAGCTTAGTGCATATCAGGAAAAAGACACATTCTCAGTTGGCGCCTCTCATAGTCACATTAATCCTACTGAAGTGTGGTTCTGGAATTCAGCCAGTCTGCCTCACCAAGGGAAGACCCGATGGGTACCAGTCTATCCCATTGAGGGAAGGCCTGAGGGGCACAGCCAGTCTATCCCGCTGAGGTTATGAACAAGCTTGGCTGGGTCTGAGCAGCTCAGAGGATGAAGGACAGAGGAAGTAGTTAACATATCTAGATGGTGAGTTTTCAGGCATCACTAATCAAGTGGCAGAGTTGTAGAGACAAAAGCAGCCACCTGGCTCTAGAAGGCAGACCATGATCGTAAATGAAGCTTATTTTAAGCAGAGGCCTTGTAAGTTTCAAGCAAAACTGATAAACCACAAACACAGGACACCACAGCTGACATACAGCCATCAACCAAGACAGTTTCAACCTTCCACAGAGGCCACAGATGCTAATACTCACTGCCTGCCTCCACTTCCCAGCTCCAAGAAAGATATAAGAAAAGTTCAATGTAGTCAAACCACAGCAGTTATGGCTAAATTGTATGGTCCTAGTGATAAATTCTGAGGATGCAGAAATTCAAAGGAAAGTGATCTAAATTGGGAGAGAGGCAAGCCCCCCTGGAAGCAAAGTAATGTGAAAAGAAAATGGAGAAATGGACACTGGAAAGATTGAGGAAACCAGACCACTGTAAAGACAGGAGCTCCCACACAAGAGTTCACACTTGATGACCAGGCCCATCAAGTTTTCCAGTAAACATTTCAAAGAGTCCTGAAACCTCTTGACACTAATCCATGCCCTCCCACCCAACTATATTTTAACTTAAAGATTCAACTTTGATCTGTTCACTATATTGAGTTTCCTTGTAAGATCTTGTTTCAGAGTAAGTTGCTTTAAAATGTTGAAAAATTTTATAGGGACCTGTGCTGGTTTGAATCTGTTGTATACCCCAAAAAATAATCCTTTAATCCTTTTTCAATATTGCTGAGTGGGAGCTTTTTTTATTGTTTCCATGGAGATGTGAACCACCCAATTGTGGGTGGTAACTTTTGATTAGATGGTTTCCATGGAAATATGTCTCCACCCACTCAAGTTGGGGTTGCTTACTGGAGCCCTTTAAGAGAGAACCATTTTGGAAAAAGCTTTAGAGCCTCCAGAACCAACAGAGCCACCAGAATGGACAGAGGCCAGGCAAAGCTGTTGAAGATTCCTAGAGAGAAAGCTAGCAGATATCGCCATGTATCTTTCCAGCTGAGAGAGAAACCCTGAACATCACTGGTCTTTCTTGAGTGAAGGTAACCTCTTGCTGGTGCCTTAATTTAAACATTTTCACAACCTTAGAACTGCAAACATGCAACTTAAAAATTCCCCCCTTTTAAAAGCTGTTCTGTTGCATTCTGCCAGCTTGCAAACTAGAACAGAACATAACAATGATTACAAGCAGGATAAGCTACAAAATCAGAGTTTTCAAAAAGCCAAACCTAAATGTACTTGAGATATCAGAAAATGACAAATGTTTTCTGGGATGTAAGAGGTCTATTGCTGATTTTATAGGTGGCAGAAGGGGGAGAACTCTTTTACAGGTGGGGGTAAAGAAAAACCAGTTGAACTTTTAACCAACTTTTGACAGTCATGAAGGCTAGCGTGATGGATTAGATCCTGAGGTGCAGCAGCCAAAGAGGCAACTCTTTTTCATGGTCCTTCATTGAGTACATGGTAGATGCCCACCAAAGACTGGACGCAGGGAAGGAGCTCAAAGAGATCTCCTGTGAGGACATGGGCCTTCTCCATATTCAAGGCAGTGGCTATGCTCAAGCCTCAAATAAGGGCAGGAATCAGAGGTAAATCCCTAGGAAGCACACTAGGCCTTCCCTGAGAGCAGTGCAAACAGCTCTGCAGGGGAACTAGAAGGTGAGAGAAATCCTAGGCAGTGCTCCAGGCCTTCACTGAGTGCATTCTAGAGGACCTCCAAAGCCCAGGTGCAGGACAGAAAGGCAAAGAGGGATCTCCTAAGGAGAATAAGTCTGGGAATGAGACTGGCAGCAAAGAGAACTCTGCAGAGATTACAACAGTTGGCGGCTAACTTGTAAAGTCAAAATGGATTTCGTGTGCTTTATAAAGTTGGTGGTAGACTCTAAAACACAGGCATCTCTGGACTCTTATCAGTGCTTCAATCCCAAGCCCTGTTGAAGGGAAAATTCTGATTCTTCCTTCAAAACATTTAAAGATAGAGATAAAATGTATCTAATGAAAGCTGCAACAAAACCCAAACCAGCCTAACTACAAATTAGATTGATTTAGCCCTTCACATTAGTAGCCTTATGGAAGAGAAAGTTCTTTTATGAGAGTAAATACTATTTTGTTCATTCTCTATTTTTCTCACATGTAATGTTTGATATCAAATCACAATGTCCAAGAACTGTGAAGAAAGAAGAAAAAGATGGCTCGTAATCAAGACAAGAAATAATCAGTAGAGTAGACCCAAATCAGTCCAGATGTTGGGGTTATCAGACAATGACTTTAAAATAAGTATGAGAAATATATTGAAAGATCTAGTGAGAAAATTAAACAACTGAAATAAACTTCTGTGTGAACAGGTGAAGAATTTCATCAGAATTGGAAACTAAAAAAGAATCAAATGAAGGTGCTAAAATGAAAACTAAAATATCATAAATGAATTATTCAAAAGGTTGAATAGCTGCATGGACACAGATAGGAAAGAATTAGTGAACTTTGGGACAAGTCAACATACATTATCTAAGCTGAAATACAAAAAGAAAAGATAGGAAAAATGGACAAAGTATCCAATATCTGTGCTATAATATGAAACAATAATAACATAAATGTTGTTGGAGTGCCAGAAGGAATAAAAGACATAGAATGAAACAGAACAAATATTTGAAAAGTAGATTAAAAATTTTCCAAAATTAATTAAATACATCTATCCATTAAAGTATTTCAGAAACCACCCCCAAAGTTTAAATACAAGAGAATCACATCTATCATATCCTAATCAGACTGCTGAAAACCAAAGATAAAGAGAAAATGCTTAAAACAACTGTTTCAGTTTGCTAAAGCTTCCAGAATACAATATATCAGAAATGGGTTGGCTTTTACAATGGGGATCTATTAGTTCACAAATGGACAGTTCTAAGGCTATGCAAATGTCCTAATTATGACATCAACAGGATGATACCTTCTCTGAAGACAGGTACCTGGTGATCCTCTGTCACCTGGAAAGGCACCTGGCCAGCACATGGTCCTTCTCTCTGGATTTCATCGCTTTTAGCTTCCATGTGCCCTGCTTGTTTCACCAGGCTTTTCTCTTCTAGCTCTCTCTGAGCATCTCTCTCTCCAAACTTTCTCTGCCTTTTGTCCTCTCATGAAGGACTCCAGTAAAGGATTCAGACCCACCTTGACTTGGGTGGGTCACATCCCAATTGAAAGAACCTAATCAAAACGTCCCACCCACAGAAGGTCTGTCCCCACAAGAGTGTATTAAAAGAACATGGGGGTGGGGGTTACAAGGGTTGTTCAGTGGTAGAAATCTCACCTACTCTGTGGGAGACCTGGGTTCGATTCCCAGCTCATTCACTCCCCCCCACCAAAAAAATTCAACAAATGATGCTGCAATAATGGGACAGTCACATGGAAAAAGAATGAAATATGACCCCTACCATACAGCATACAGAAAAAAAAGAAAAGAACATGGCCTTTTCTGGGGCATATAACATCTCCAAACTACCAAAGCAGCCAAAGTAAAAATGATACATTACTTAAAAGGAATGATGATCTGAATTACAACTTACTTCTCATCAGAAACCATAGAGACTAGAGACAGTGGAACAGCATCTTTAAAATGCTGAAAGAAAAAAAAATAAGTTATCAACCTAGAATTCTTCATTCTGTAAATGTATCAATTTTTAAATCAAAATAAAGACATTTTCAGGTAAATAAAAGTTGAGAGAATTCCTGGCCAGCAGACCAGCACAAGATATGCTAAAATAAGTTTTTTCAGGTTGAAAGGAATAGATACTGGGTAGCAGTATATAGCTTCAAGAAAGAATAAAGGACATCAGAAAGGAATTTTTCAAAAATACTTACAAATAAATCTAAAAGAATAGATGGATGTTCTCTAACTAAAAAACAAAAGATCATTTTCCAAGAAAATTTAAGCAAGAGATACACCATCTTCATGGATTGGTAAATGGCATGATTGAGGTAAGTTTGAAGGGTAGAAAGGAATGTTATAAGTTAAAAGAGACACAAGAAACATGTCAACCAAATACAATGTGTGGATTTTAAATGGATCCTGATAAATCTACTCTGAAAGGATGTTCTTCAAGATAATCAGATATTTGAACACAGAGTCGTTATGGGGAATATATAAGAACTATATGGGGAATAAGGAATTAAATTGTATTAAATGTGATGACAGCAGTGTAACAATGTAAAATAAAGACTCCTTATCTGTTAGAGATACATGCTAAAATTTGGTATGTGGAATTTATTTGAAACTATTTCAGAGAAGATGGTGGAGAGAATTGGGGTTGTGGGGGTATGAAGAGGAAACAAGATTGGCAAAAAGTTGGTACTTGTTCAAAGTGGTGATAGATACAAGGAGGTTCATTATACTTTCCTCTCTAGTTTTGCATACTTTCACATTACTTATAAAAAATTATAGGGCTTGAAATTTTGTAAACATGTCCTTTATTGTTGCATCATTTTACATTTTACTAAAGTTTTATTTGTCTCATTTTTCTCAGACTCTTTATGAAACCATAACTTCATTCTGCCTAAAAATATAATATAAAAAATATAAAATTGTATTTTATGGGCGGGCCACAGTGGCTCAGCAAGCAGAATTCTCACCTGCCGTGCCAGGTGAGACCTGGGTTCGATTCCCGGTGCCTGCCCACGCAAATATAAATAAAGAAATAATAAAATTATATTTAAAATGCCCTTATAATTCACACTGAAAGAAATATAATGACCTCATAAAATATTAAGAAACAGGTTAAAATATGATGAATTCTCAAAATGTAATGCTATGGTCAAATAAATCACAAAATAAAAGTACTGACAGTAATGATCAAGCACCTTTTGGACTGCATATTTCCTAATTTCCCAAGTGGACCTCATAGAGATGATGTCACTCAAACAAATGAGGATTAGGAAGTTGGAAAGAACCTTAAAAAAATAACAAGTGTGTACCCAGTGCTATGCAGCCTTACCTCACTCATCCCTCTCACATTGTGAGACAGAGATGCTTGCAACTAAGGCAACTGGAGCTCCAGAAGTTAACCTGCTTCCCTAAGGTGCCAGCAAGGTAAATTGGAGAGTTAGTTGGTAAATCCAGGTCCAACTTACCCCAAAACCATGTTTTTTTCCATTGCATCAATAATAATTCCACAGGACCTTGTGATTATTTGCTTTGTACCCATTTCAAATTGCCTTTATTTCTAATCCTACATAGAGAGTCATGCTTGGTGTCAAATGGGATGTTCAGTGTCATGGGATGAGTTCTTTTAGTACCGCAAGACAAGGTGCCATAGAGCTGTTTCTAAGCAAGGGCCAGCTCTGATCACCCAGCTCAGACCCCAAGAGCAGACCTCTGCAAGAGTCTCAACTCCTCTCCTCTTTTCCCCACCTCAGGATTCAAACCCCAGCACCCAACAGAGAAACACCAGTGGGATGGAACTGAAAGAGAGGACAGAGACAGAGAACGGTAAAGAACTCTGTGTTGAGAAGAGTAGGACTCCAAGCGATTCCCAGGTCTGTGACATGGAGAAAGGAAGAAGGGAAGGCAAAAGGCTGAGAGGGCCCCTGGCTACAAGGGTGGTCATATGTATGGCAGGGGGCCTGCCCTGTGAGGCCTGGGGGAGGATGGAGAGCTGGGGGAAAGACCTAGAGCAAGACAAGGAAGAAAATATATGACTCAAAGTCACAAGAAAGGCCCATTTTATGCACTTCCCCTGTGTTCTGCATGTGCTTAGAGAGCATGGCCACCCTCTTTCTTCCCCACCAGGGATCAGGACTGGGGTAATGGGGGAATGCTCTGAAAGGTTACTTATCTTCTTTAACCCATTACTTGCACTTATTGATCTTTTTCCAGACCCTTCAACTTTAGGGTCTATCAGTTCTTTATAGTTCATCTCTGGACCATTTTAAACAGCATTCCTGGGTCAGAGGAGATAGCTGCATTCCTGAGTCTGAGGAGAGCTGCCATTTCCAATCTGCACTGTCACTGGCCGCTAGAACTCAGCACACAGTGCTGTCCTGTCCAGCCAGCATTCAAAGACAACAAAGACGTGCTGGTGGGCTTGGCTTGTGCCCATGCTTCGGCTTCAAACTCTGTATTGCTGTACATTGTTCAACTATGGACAACAACCTCGTGGAATGCTGTGGATGGATCAAAATCCAATAGTTGACTGAATGCCAATGTGTAGATAGGTAAAACTGTGCTTAACCCTGACATGTCACCACTCCACCCAGCAACAAGTGACAAGCTGTCAAACACCAAATGGCAGCTTGGAACTTTTGCATCCCATCAAGCCACATAGAGCTTGTCTATAAAGTAAATTACAAGGTTAAATAAAAAAACCCACATAATTCCAAATTCATGTAAGTGGATTTCTATTTACTGGCAATGCCTACCATTAGGGAGTTAATTATTCATTCCTATTCATGAGATACAGACCTAAAATGATGTTGCATTGGTCTGAATTTAGTAGAGAATTTTTGGTTAACATTTTGTTTTTTATTAAACCTTATTCTAAATGATGCCATCTCTGACCTGATTCAAACACACACACACACACACAGCCACAATGCACTTCATGACTCTTTTTTCCAGGGAAGCTTCCAGAGAAGCTCCAGGGGAATGAACTCTTCTTCCTCCTTCCCGCTGTTCTGTTATCTTTCAAAACAACAGAACTGCCAAGATCTGCAGTTTGAAAGCTTTCTTTGAAGTGTTCCCTGTGCCTCTTTTACTGGATGGAAAAAAATAAGTAGCTAGGCTGCAAGCCAGTTCCCAAGGGGTACCGGGGCAGGGAGTGGGGGTGTATGCAAACCATGCAGCGTGACAAACTAAGGGCAATGAGGAGGGAGGTCCAAGCTGGGAGCTCAGAAGCAGGGCTCAAGCCACTATAAATGTCTTTGAAAGAGTGACAGGGTTGGGGAGTATAGGTGCAGGTTGCCAGATCCTGGATGGAGATCCTAAGACCACGATCTGGTGGCCTGGACCCTCATGTGCTATATTCCAAGTCCACGTTTGCCAAATGGAGGTGGGTAATTTTTTCTTTCTGTGGTTTGGTGCCCCTCTTCCTCATGCTAAGGGGTATCTTTACAAAAATCAAGCATGATATGTTTTATACTGCATGAGGTAGACTTAATTTTTAATCACAGAAGAAAGTTGCATGTTCATGATAAACATGAGAGAAAACATATCAGTGCACAATCAGGATGGAAGGTCTCCCATTTTCTTAGGAATGGATGAAAAGATAGTGTCCTGACATGAGGAGTCAGCAGGCAGGAAAACACTGATGAGAAAGCAGTGTTATCGCTTTGTGATTTCACAAAGAGGGGCTGGTGTGAGGGGTAGGGGTCTGTCTCTGTGTGTGTGTGTGTGTGTGTGCACTTGACTTGACAGGGTCTCCTTGGCCCATGTTCTCCAATGCTTCCAGTGGGAGGACCAAGGATATACTCAAAGGGAAGACAGGATGTTCCCTTATCCTTACTCAGCCCTTGGTCTCCAGAGACCCTGCACTCAAAGACAAAGGTAACTTCAAGTGGGGGAATGGAGGAACAGAAGTGCCAACCTTAAATATAACTTCATCTTGGGTCTGAAAAGATCCTGTCACCCCTATGTGGAATGCGGGTTTGACTCTGAATACCAGGTTTGATGAGGCGTGGGTAGTAGACACATCTCGTTGCAATGTAACATCCTACCTGCCTGTAGAAAGTTGATGGTGGAAGCCAAGGAGATGCCCTCCAACTGTTCTTAGCTGAATTGCCAGTAACCTACTTCCGTACACATAAGGATACAGAAAATTCAAGTTCTAGAGTTTCGGTTTGTTTTAAGAGTAAACACTTTTTTGATTCTGAGACAAAATCTTTGCTTAAAATCAGATGTGGATTGATGGTACAATCATGATCTGACCAAAGCAAAACAAGGTTTAAAATGTGATTGGGTTTAAGATATGCTATCTTCTCTCTGAACTAAGATTTTTTTTTATTAATTAAAAAAAATTAACAACAAACAAACAAAACAATAAGATATCATTCCATTTTACATATATAATCAGTAATTCTTAATATCATCACATAGTTGCTTATTCATCATTTCTTAGAACATTTGCATCGATTTAGGAAAAGAAATAAAAAGACAACAGAAAAAGAAATAAAATGATAATAGAGAAAAAAAGTTATACATACCATACTTTTTACCCCTTGCTTTCATTAACCACTAGCATTTCAAACTAAATTTATTTTAGCATTTGTTCCCCCTATTATTTATTTTTATTTATTCCATATGTTCTACTCTTTTGTTGATACAGTAGATAAAAGGAGCATCAGACACAAGGTTTTCACATTCACAGAGTCGCATTGTGAAAGCTATATCATTGTTCAATCATCATCAAGAAACATGGCTACTGGAACACAGCTCTACATTTTCAGGCAGTTCCCTCCAGCCTCTCCACTACATCTTGAACAACAAGGTGATATCTACTTAATACATAAGAATAACCTCCAGGATAACCTCTCGACTCTGTTTGGAATCTCTCAGCCATTGACACTTAGTCTCATTTCACTCTTCCCCCTTTGGTCGAGAAGGTTCTCTCAATCCCTTGATGTTAATTCTCAGCTCATTCTAGGGTTTTTCTCAGTCCCTTGATGCT
>PVIY010045487.1:0-19044 GCA_004026745.1 Myrmecophaga tridactyla | reverse complement strand
GAGAGAAAGCCCCAGAGAAGCTAAGAGAGGCAGAAGGTAAAAGAGAGAAACATGCAGAAGCTCAGAGAGGAAACTACTAAAGCAAGAAGCTGGAAGGAACAAAACTCACGAGGGAAGGGAGAGACCAGCAGACCTCACCCTGTGCCTTCCCCTGTGACAGAGGAGTCCTGGAATGCAAGCAGCCTTTCTTCAGGAAAAATATATCACCCTGATGATTCCTTGATGTGGACATTTTGATGGCCTCAGAACTGTAAACTTGTAAGTTAATAAATCCCTATTTTAAAAGCGAACCCATTTCTGATATATTGCATTTCACCAGCTTTAGCAAATGAAAACACCCACTTTTAGATATACACCTAAAAGAATTGAAAACAGGGACTCGAATAAATATTTTCATGCTAATATTCATAATGGGCATTATTCACAATTGCCAAAGATAGAATCAACCCAAAAGTCTCAACAGATGAATGAATAAACAAAATGTTCGTGTATATATATATATATATATATATATATATATATATATATATATATGAGTATATAATATATATAATATGAATATTACTCAGCCACAAAAGGAATGAGGTTGTGATGCATTGTACAACATGCAAGATGAATCTTGAAGACATCCTACTGAGTCACATAAGCCAGACACAAATGACAAATATTGTACAGTCCCATTGATATTTAAATAATTAGAATAAGCAAGTTCATAAAGTCAGAAACTAGTACACAGGTGAGCAGGGGCTGAGGGTGGAGTTGGGTGAGGGGTGGGGAGCTAATAGTTAACAGGTACAGTTTCTGCTTGCAGTGAAGGAAATGCTTTGGAATGGATGGTGGTGCTGTTAACCCAACATTGTGAACATATTTAACAGAACTGAATTATACATTGGAATGTGGCTTAAACAGGAAATTTTAGATTATATATTATTACTAGAAGAAAATTAAAAGAATCCCATAGGATTGTGCAACACAATGAATCATAATTTAAATTATGGACTGTAATTAATAGTAGAATTATAGTACTACTGTTTCATCAATTGCAACAAAGTTACCACAGTAATGAAAAATTTTAATAATAAGGAAAACTGTGTGTATAAGAAGGGGTATATGGGAACTCTGTCTTTTCATCATAAGTTTTCTTTAAACCCACAGTTTCTTTAATAAAAAAATAAAATTTTTAAAAAAGAAAAAGCAAACAAAAATGGACAAACTTATATACATACTTTTGAGCTTGTGATAAAATAAGCTAGCATGGCTAGGTTCTTTTAAATGGAACTTGTCTAATGAAAGCATTTTAAATTAATTAGCCAATTTTTCTTCAGTATTCTTCACTTTTTTCTTTTTATTTTTTCGCATGGGCAGGCCCCGGGAATCAAACCTGGGTCTCTGGCATGGCAGGTGAGAACTCTGCCACTGTGCCACCATCACCTGTCCTTTTATCATGTTTGTTTTTTTTCAGTATTTTTGATTGTGGTTCTGAAGTCTGTTAACTGATTGTAACATTTTACTGATTCCCTCATTTGTAAAGAGTTAAACAAAATCTTTGACAAATGCTCATTTTATATTTGATTGAGAATCATGATTTTACCTTAAAAAAATCCATCAATAGCTAGCAATGACTTAGCACTTGGCATATTCAGACTCGCATTTCTTCTGGGATTTAAGATCATGGAGTCCTTTCAGTTCAGACTTCTTAGTGGCACTGGAAAATTTCACACTTCCCTCAATTTTCTTTCTGCCTGGTTCACTACCTCTTCCATCCATCCTGAACTGAGGACAAAAATTAGATGGAATTTTTCCATGAATATTCCCAATGCAGAGAGCAACCATTATGGTCTGGTAATGTTATTATGCTCTGCGTTTCAAGGTGCAGCAGGAAAGAAGTCAAGAGATTCCCTGAACAATAATAGAGCTTGGTAATTTCATAGGACGATAAGAGTGGCTTCCTTTTTCAATAAGGATTGAGACCATCTTTAAAAATATGTTTGCTTTTGGGAAATGTATGCTTTTTACCGAATTGGTTGAATAAACAACAACAAAAAGGTGTGCCTGGAGCTCACACTGGCAGAGATACCAAAAAGAGAATCTGACCTATAGGATTTGTGCCCACTCTTGACCTTGAGTTTTAGGACAACAGAACTTGCCTCTCTTGGGAGTAGATTGATCAAGGGAAGGTGACTCATCACTGTGGGTAGAGGGAAGTTTTCTAGATAGGTGAACCCAAGTTTCGGACAGGTGGCTTTGAATTTGTAAGCTCCTGAGAGAAGGGGCAGACATCCCAGTGCAGGGGAGCCGGGCTAGGCACAGGATAAGAACCTTTGATAAAATCCTTTTGGGAAGGGCTTGTTGAATGCTGCTTTTCTGAAGTGATCACCAAAACAACCTGTTGACAAGGCAAAACTGAGTGTATTTTATACCCAGGTAAAGGGCAGTACTACCTTGATGGAGTCTTAGTAGTGTCTCAAAGTAGGGAGGACAAAGTTGGGGTATTTATGAAGTATGGGAGCTTAGTTTAAAGTGGCCCTTCAAAATGGTAGCTAGAGTAGGGTTGGTTAAGGATCATGAGGTCATGGTTTGGAATTGGTGAGCATAGTATGGTGAAGGTTTTGGGATGAGGATTTCAAAGAGTCTTGAAGAATAACAGTCATTTAATGTTCAATGAAAAGTTGAACATTTTAGAATTGGTTTGCAACATTTATTTTCCTGGATGAGAGTTTCCTGGAATAGTAAAGTCATCTTCATAAAGACAATAGAATTGTAATATCATGTGAGTGAAGATAGGAAGCTATTTGGGTGTAGATGGTTTCAGTTCTTAGACCTAATATGAGATTTTCTCTTTTGGATTCTGGGGAAAGCTTCATTTAGCAGGAGGTTTATCCTTTTCTCACACAGATTTGAATCACTTGTAATATTACCTGAATCCTTTAGTAAAGCCATTAATACACTCACTCTCCTCACCAAAATCTATGAAGAAGATCCTATCATTCTATAGGATACCTCAGAGTGTTGAACTGATTGGTCATAAATTGGGACATCCATTAGGCCACATTTTTTTTTTTTTTTTTGCATGGGCAGGCACTGGGAATCGAACCCGGGTCTCTGGCATGGCAGGTGAGAACTTCCATTAGGCCACATTTTAAGTATATTTGTGTGTGGGCAGGGAGCTTGTTATTACGCTATGTAGTCAGAAACCAGACTTCAAGTTTTTTGCCAATTTCTTGCTCACAGGGACAATCAGACATCTTCTGCTCCCTTGCAGTGGGCATCTCCTGAGAAGAAAGTGTTTCTAAGAAAAGGCCAGTTATGTTATTGCTCACTCATTTAGACTCAAGGGTATGAAAGGAAGATTCCTCTACACTTCAGGCCCATATCTTTTATGTCCCAGCATCACCTAACCGTGGGAGCCCTCCATTTGGCAGTGTTGGGTTCATACCAGATGCTCTCCGTCTGTCCCTCCTGAATGCTCTTCAGCCTTCTCCATCCTGCTCTGTGCACTGGGTAGCTGACTTGTATGGTCTATATCAATCTCCTTCCTTGCTCCTCTGTTCAGCTGATTGGAATCACTAGTAAGAGATCAGAGGGAGGAAAGAGAATGAGACTAGTGTATTTATTCCCTCGGCTTCCTCTTTGATGGTATTTGGTGGGCTGATTGCATCCCTTAATTGAAGGTCACAACTCCTGTCATGTGACTCCTTCCAAAGAATTCTAACTTTGGGATCTTAGAGCCCACAGCCTAGTAACTGTTCTCCTTTCTTGTTTCCTTTCTTACTTAAGAGTGGAAACAGCTATAACGAGCCCTGAGATACTGCACTATCTCTTGTGTGATTTCCCTATGACCTTGCCCACACCTTTGTAAATAGTGCAATTTTTTCACTAAGCTCTACGAAAATGATCTAGTTTGAGTGTGCCATCTCTTATCTGTTGGATCTCTGACTGATGTAGGGCTTTGCTGAGTTGTTAATATAGCATGTTTTTGTTTCACACTTGATCATCATCAGTGATGCCTTGCAAGTGTGAAAAAAATATTTGTTGAAGGGGATGCAAGGGTAGTTCAGTGGTAGAATTCTTGCCTGCCAGGTGGAAGACCTGGATTCGATTCCTGGCCCATGCACTTCCCCCCCAAAACAAACAAACAACAAAACAAAAACAAATTCAACAAGTGGTGCTGCAATAAAGGGATACTCATGGAAAAAGAATGAAATGTGACCCCTGCCAGACAGCATACAAAGAAAAAAATATATATATTTGTTGAATGAATGAATGAATGGCTAAAATGACTGAGTGTCCCCCCAGTGCTACCTCTCTAATACAGTTGAGCATTCACATATAAAGAATGTACTCCGAATTCAATGAATGGACATAAGTCCTATGGTTCAAGTTTCCAGGGATGTCCACATCCATGCATTTGCCCTCAGGATTCATGCTCAGGTGTCCTCCTTCTAAGAGGAGCAATATAAAATTATATAAAGAGTATCTGAAATATATAGAAATGACATTATGTTCACCAAATGAAGAGTAGGACAAGTTCTTCATATCAAGAACAGAAAAAAAGTTCAGACCATAAAATAGAAAATGAACACTGAAAAATTTCACTAATACTGTCTATGTTTAAAGAAACCATACGGAATGAATCGAAGCTACAGCAACTGGCTATGAATTTTAAAAGTTTATGTGACCTTTATTATAGTTAATAATATGTTAGGCATAATAATAATATCGTACATAAATTTGATATAATTACTTTGCAATAATACCTATGGTTACTATCAATGTCACAACCGTAGGTTTCTGTGATTCTTGTCATTTGTTATAATTACATTTACACTGTGTAACTGTTAGAGGAACTCCTTGAAATTGTGAGATGTGACCTGTGACTTGCAACTCTCCGGGAACATCCTTTTTATCACCTTTGGGAGATGCCTTCATTGGATGAAAGTTAGATAAATATCAGCAAAACAGTCCCAGGCTCCACCACAGTGCAGTGTCCTAAGGGAGTTCCTTGTTGTTTATAAATTTGTTAATATTATATTGACTTAGGAAGGAAAATTCCAGAAGCTTCCTTCCTGGGTTTCCCAGCAGGAAAACGGTCCAGAATGAACTGTCATAATAAATTTCCTCTTGGCGCAGGGCTCCCCCTTTGATGATCTCTAGGGCGCATTCCTCCTTGGGAGCCGCCTTCATATTCAAGATCCCTTTAACTGCATTCTTGGCTGATACTGTAAAATGAAAAAGGAAAACTTGGGTTATCAAAGATGAGTATAGTCTATATATTGGAAGGCCTGCAGACACCAGCAGCTCAACTGTTAGGGCTGTTTGCCAGCCAGTGCTTTCTCTGCAAGCTCCTCAAGCTCTGAGGGGCACAGGTGGAGAAGCAGGGTTTGTTGGACAAAGAGAGCTGGAGTAACAGAATAAAAGAAGTAGTAACAGAATAAAAGAGCGAGACAGAATGAAACAAGAAAGGGATGTGTTGGTAGGGCCCTGTATTCCTGGATGAATGTTTGAGGGGATGGTAAAGGTGATTAGTGAAGACATTTGAATCATATTCCTCTTTTGGTATTTTGGGTGGTTGAGGGCACATAATACTAGCAGAAGTCACTTTATGAACCAGTAGCAAATGGGAAGTGTCAGTGGGAAAAACCAGAATGCTCTGTAATAATGAATTACTGGCTTGTAATACAATAGGTGGGCAAGTATTCAGGCTTTTGCTCCTTCGTCAGCACTAGCCACTTTCACTTAGAAGGTAATTCTGTTGTCACTTTCTTTCCTTCCAAGTTTTCATGTCTTTCTTCCACAGCTTGTCTCTCCCATCCCTCCTTTTTATTAGAGAAGTTGTAGGTTTACATAAAAATCACACATAAAATACAGGGTTTCCAAATACCACCTTATTATTAACACCTTGCTTTAGTGTGGTATACTTGTTATAATTCTTGAAAGAATATTTTTATAATTGTACTGTTAATCATTGTTAACAATATTTCCGTAATTTATAATAAAGTTCATTGTGTTGTACAGTTCTATGTTTTTTGTTTTTTTAAAAAACTGTTAATTCTAGTAACATATATATAACTTAAATTTCCCCTTTAACCACATTCAAAGAAATGAAATTTCCATCACCATTCTCCATTACCAAAACACCCCTTTCTTGTTGCATTCTCTCTCTGTCTCTTTTATTATTACTACTTACAAATTAATGTTTAAAATGTTCTTACAATACCTGCTGTACGTCTTAGATAAACTTGTATTTGGCTTACAACAAAGTTGCAAAATTGGACCAAGTGTTCCCTTACATCCCTCACCCTTCTTCCACTGGTCTTAACATCATGCATAACCATTGTACAATTATCAAGTACAAGTACAATATGATTGGTGTAGTACTATTAAGTAAACTACAGACTTCACTTTTTTTCACTTATGTTCTTTTATTGCTTCCAGAGTTTTATTCAGGATTGTATTTATCTGTTATTTCTTCTTAGCTTCCTCCAATCTGTAACAGTGCCTTTGTTTTCCTCATATCTTCTAAGTTTGACACATCTGAAGAGTACTGAACAATTGTTTTATAGAGTGTATCTCAATTTGGGGTTGTCCAATGTTCTTTCCTGTTTGAAGTGAGGTTATGAATTTTTGGCTAGAATTCCATGCAATTGATGTTGTGTTCTTCTCAGTGCATTATTTCAAGGCGCTCATGATATCAATGTGTTTTTTTTTCCTGGTGATATTTAAAATAACAACAACCTGTATTTGGTAATTATCACATAGAAATGTAATCGAGTGTCCAAGAAGATATAAGGTGTTCAGAGATGGGTCAGACGAAGAATGCGGTGAAGGAATGGAAGGGAGGGTCAAGGAGTGGTCAGAGACTCTGCTAGCGACAGAAGTCCTTCCTTAAAGGAGTGGACTAGCATTTTCTGTTACTAGTTTTGAGTGTATTACAATAAGCCAGGGAGTTAAGAAATCTTCTTCTCTACAATGGTAAGACAGAAATCCATCTGCAGGTTATTTACTCCAAAGTCTTGACCTTACCTGTGTTTATGAGGCCAAGGACACAGAGAGTGATTGACACATTGACGTTGGTCACTGAATATTCCTTCCTGATGGAGGAGAAGAATCCATCCAGAGCAAACTTGCTTGCAGCATAGGGAGCAATCAGTGGATTAGCTATTTTCCCTAAATGGTAGATTAAAAAAAATGGGTTAACAAAGTGACCATTTCAGCTTCTGACAGATCTGCTTTTTGATCTATCTGTAGCAGGCTCTGTGATCCCTGTGGAGTCCTCTTGCCCCTTTGAGTCTTAGTTTCTCTCTATTTGCTATGGAAATTGTCCTGCTGCATTGAATTGCTGAAAGAAAACTCAGAGGAGCTCCCTTTGCAGAGACTGGGGTGGGCATGGGGTGAAGGTGGGCTGCATGACAAGTATCATTGAAGAAGGATTGGTCAGATTTCCAGTTAGCATGGGAAATAAGCCAGGCCACAAAAGAGCCATGCAATCGCATAGCTGCCAACCCTTCCACTGCTGACCCAGGAGAGCTGAGATTCAAGGGTTTAACAAGAATGCTCTTCCAACTCAGTTACTTGTCACTGATCATGGAAAGGATATGTTTCATATAGTACACATAGGGGATGAAGATTCTTGTTTTTGAACAAGTTTTACCTTGCTTTTCTGTCCCAAACCACTTTTCTTACTTTCATCATCCTGGCTAATTCTTAGTTTTTCAGAGGACATATGGGCATATTCCTAATAGATAATCTATTCTTTGAACTCTTTTTAAGAAGAGGGAGCATTAGTGGCTTGAAACCCTAGACTCTTTGCTGAACATTGTTACAATAGCTGCTTTAAAATCCTGGTCTGCTAATTCCAAAATCTAGGTCATTTCAGGATTGGTCTTCATTAATAGTCTTTCCGTATGCGTCACATTTCCTATTCTTTGTATGCTTCATAATTTTGGATATTGCCAAGGGTACATCATAGAGTTTCTGAATTCAGACATATTCCTCCAACGTATTGCTTTTGTTTTGTTTTGTTTTGTTTTAGTGTGCAGTTAACCTGGCTGAAACTCAGCCTCTTACAGCAGATGCTTTTAGAGAGTAGCTGAAATCTCTGTTTAATTGTTTGAATCCTACCTGGGTTGCTTGGTATCAGCACTGCCCATGAATAGTCCAGGGGTCAACGAGAGATTTGGGGAGAGTTTAAATATCTAAGGCGGTTCTTCTCTTCTGGCTCTCTCTACTTCACTTCACGGCTGCTATGGTAACCCCAAACTCTTCCTTCTGGTTCTTCAAGCCAGTAAGAGCTCAGGTTCCTATCCAAGATATGGTACTGACTGGGAACTACCCTTAAGCAAAAAGCTATAAAATTGGCAAACTCCTTCTTCCATGTGTTGACAACCCCCCAGATTCTGTCTACTTTTGGTCACTCTCCAGCACTTTCAGTAGTTGATTTCTATATTTTGTCTAAAATTGACAGTTGTTATCTGGGGAAGGTTGGTGGGTTTTAGGTATAATTCTGCCATGACTAGAGCTGGAACCTCTATAATTTTCTACATATAATAACGTTGCATGCCAAATCAGTGGAAAAGGATGGCTTCTTCAATAAAAATACTGGGAAAATTGTTAACTAATTGGAAAATTTTATGTTAGTTCCCTGTTTTACATCATACAAATGTAAAAAATTCTAGTTGGAAAGTTGTGGCACTGCTGTTTTTCCAATATCCATTTTCCCTTCTTTAATAATAGAACCTGATCTCATACAGGACAGCAGTATGTTCAGATAAAAAGTACTTATCTCTCCAAGTTTCTCTGTATGCCTATGCGATCTAGTTACGCCAGTGAGTAGTCTAATAGAAGGAGATTCCAGGAAAGATATTAGTTTCCTGGTGAAATAGATGTATTTCGTCAGCATGCAACTTTTACGCTTTGCTCTGCTCCTTTCTTTCTAAATGGAGTTCAGATGTGATGACTAGAATTACAGCAGTCATCTTGTAAGCTTGAGGAAAAACATTGTAAATTAAGGATAGTGGAACATGCATGTGGAATGAGTTTGAATTTTTAAGTCCCCCAAACCAGTTCTGAACTTTTTGTAGCCCAAGACTAAGAAATTCCTATTTGCCAAGCTAATGTGAGATATTTTTGTTACATGTACAGCAGAATGCAATTTTTGACTGACACAAAAATAATTCAATTAGAAAAAGAGGATACTAGTTGTGAATATGTATCAGATCATTGGTCGTGAAAGATCTTTCTAATAAAAAATAAAAATATAAAGGCAAAGAATATAGGATTATGTAAAAATGTAAAATACCTATATGTGAAAAATATGACAATAATAACACCACCATAATGGTAAACTTGTTATAACTTGTGTATTCTATTTAACCCCATCCTTGTTCATGCTCATTTTGAACCAATGGGACTGAGAATTTTGTTGGAGTGTCTGGGAAAGTTCTTTGTTCTTCTGGGAGAGTATCTGAAAACTGTAACTTTTTCTCCTCTGCTGGATATTTTTTTGTTCATGGATATGGGGCCCAGAATTGCTGCAGCAATCTCACTGTTAGCCTGAGGATGAAGCCACACATGGAACAGAACATAGCCAAGAGAATCACAGGGACACTGAGCTTGAGCCAACTCAACTGTGAAGCCTGCCCTACATCTGGACTTCTAGTTATGTCAATAATTTTCCTTATTGTTTAAGCCAAAAATAGAGCCAAATTATTTATAAGAATAGAATAATGGTTAAAATATGAGCTCTAGAGTCAGATGATCTGGGTGTGAATCCCAAGTATGCCATTTCTTAGCTGTAATATGTGGGAAATATATTACCAATCCAAAAAAATCCAGATAATATACTTAGCACAAACTCTGGAACTTTAGAAAACATTTACTAAATGCTATTATTATTATTAGCAGTAGTAATACTAGTATTCCAAAGTGAGAAAAGTAAGAGCTATTCAATAAATCATGTTGGGACAAATAGCTAACTACTTGGAGAATAGAAAAAATGCCATTCTCATTAATAAATTAAAAATAAACTAGAGTGTATATGTGGATATTAAAATGATAAAATAAGATGTTGATGACTATATAATCTCAAGTAAGAGATGCTTTTTAAAGCATGAAATCGAAGGCAGAAATTTTGAAGTGTTGAATAGATTTGAACATATAAAGTCTAAAACACTTCAGTGGACTAGAAATGCTAGCTCTTGCCTTCCTATGCATATCTTCTTAAAAGAGTCTTTGCCTTCTATGTCATACATGGGTGGGTCATATAATAGCTTGGACACAAATCATGGTGTGTGTGTATATGTGTGTGTGTCTCTCTCTCAAGATATTGAACTAAGTGACATAGGGATCCTAATGAAGTGCTGTTTAAACTAAAAGGTAATGTAGGGTTGGAACTAGCTAGCCATTTCCAGCCATAGAAAAGAATAAGTAAGCAGAGAAAAGTTTCCTACAGAGACAAATAGGCACATGAAGCAGACAAACATAATAACCATGAAAATTTGAGCTAAATAATTCAAAATCCCTGGTCTGCAAGGGTTGTCCAACAGAAGAAAATCAGTTAATGTAATACACCACATTAACAAATGAAGGAAGGAATTCTTGAAAATGAAAACTACTTGATAATCCCAATTCATGCAGAAAAGGCATTTGATAAAATCCAGCACTGCTTCTTGATGAAAACACTAGATAATTAGGAGTAGAAGTAGGAGGAAACTTACTCAACATGATAAAGCATACATATGAAAAATCCACAGCTAACCTCATAGTCAATGGTGAAAGACAAAGCTTTCACTCTAAGATCAAGAAGAAGACAAGGATGCCCACTGTCATCACTGTTATTCAACATTTTACCGGAAACCAAGCCAGATCAATAGGCAAGGAAAAAAAAGATATTCACATTGGAAAGGAAGAAGTAAAACTTTCCCTATTTGTAGATGTCATGATATTCCATCTGAAAATCCACAACAAAACTACTAGAGCTAATGAACAAATTCAGCAACATGGCTGGGCCAAGTTCAACATGCAAAAATCAATAGTATTTGCATAGACTAGTAATGAATCTAAGGAAGAAATCAAGAAAAAAATTCATTTATAATTCCAACTAAAAGAATGAAAAATCTGGGGATAAATTTCACCAAGGACAGAAAGGACTTGTACACAAAAAACTACAAAACATTGCTAAAATAAATCAAAGAAGACCTAAATAAATGAAGGACATTTCATGTTCATGGATTTGAAGGCTAAATATGATTAGTATGTCAATTCTATCTATAGCAGTTTATAGATTCAGTGCAATCTCAATCAAAATTCCAAAAGTCTTCTTTACAGAAATGGAAAAGCTAACCCTGAAATTTATATGGAAGAGCAAGGGGCTTGAATAGTCAAAAACATCTCGAAAAAGGAGAACATTTGAAAGACTCACTGTTCCTGATAATAAAACTTATTATAAATCTAACAATAATCAAAACAACATGGAACTGGTACAAGGACAGACATTTCAGGACTATGTGTTAGCAACAGTTTCTTAGACCTTATATCAAAAGCACGAGCAATAAAAGAACAAGTAGATAAATGGGACTTTATCAAAATTAAAGGTTTTTTTGCATATTGAATGACTTTATCATGGAAGTAAAAAGAAAAACTACAGAATAGGGGAAAATATTTGGAAAACATATCTGATAAAAGTTTAATATTTTGAATATATAAAGAAATCTAAAACAACAAAAAAGCCAAACACCACAATTAAAAATGGGCAAAAGACATAAACAAACATTTCTCTAAATAGGATGTACAAGTGGCCAAAATGCACATGAAAAGATGGTGAATGTCATTAGCCAATTGAGAAGTACAGATCAAAACCACAATGAGATGCCATTTTGCACCCAGTAGAATTGCTACTTTAAAAAAAAGCAGAAAAAATCAAGTGTTGGAGAGGTTCTGGAGAATACTTCATTGTTGGCGGGGAAGTAAAATTATACACACTGTGGAGAACAGTTTGATTATTCCTCCGAAACTAAGTATAGAATTATCATATGTCCTTGCAATCCCACTTTCAGTATATACCCAAAAGAATTGAAAGCCAGGGACCCAAACTGATATTTGCATACTGATTTCATAGTGGCATTATTTACAAATGTCAAAAGATGGAAACAACCCAAGTGTCCATAAATGTATGACTGGATAAGCAAAATATGGTGTATATATATATATACACACACACACACACACAATGGAATAATATTCAGCTGTGAAAAGAAACAACCCAAGTGTCCATAAATGTATGACTAGATAAGCAAAATATGAATATTATATATATATATATATACACACACACACACAATGGAATAATATTCACTGGGAAAGGAATGAATTTGTGATCTGTGTGAGAACACAGGATGAACCTTAAACACATCATGTTGAGTGAAATAAACCAGACTACAAAAGGACAAATATTACATGATTTCAGTGATGTGAAATAATTAGAATAAGCAAATTCATGGAGTCAGAAATCAGAGTATAGACTACCAGGCAACAGGGTAGGGAATGGAACAGGTGTTTATGATTAATGGGTATAGAGTTTCTGTTTGGTTGATGGAAAAATTTTGGGAATGGATGGTGAGAGTAGGACAACATTGTGAATTAATTAACACCACTGAATTATTTAATTGAATGTGGTTAAAAGGGGGAAATTTTAAGTTGTATATGTTGGGATATAGTAGAATAGAAATTTAAAAAACCCAACCCCAACATAAGACTGTACAATACTGTGAATCTGTAGTATACACTATGGACTATAGTTAGTATAATTATATCATTTCATCAATTGTAACAAAGGTACCACACTAATGCAAAGTGTTAATAATAGAGAAAACTGTGAGCATCTGTGTTTGTGGGAATATATGGGAACCCTGTATTTTCTGCATGTTTTTTTTCTGAGCAACTATATCTTCTCTAATAAAAAAACAATAACTAAAGAAAAGTTAAATTACACATGATTGAATATTTTATTTACGGAAGTGAGTCTATTCTTGAGACTGAAAGCAACCAGAAGATCTTTTATTATCCTTGAGTAGATAGAACAGCATTGTAGTCTGCCTTGGGTTCAGGGAAGAGTCTGCCTTAGGTTCACTCCAGTTTTAGGGAAGAAACCTCATAGACCAGGTCTGCTCAGGAAGTGCAAGGAAAGAATAATACTCCAAGGCTCATTTATTCAACTACCAGTTGAAAGTCGTATGCCAGAGCATAAACTGAATTAAATAAGACAAATAAATAAATAAATGTCTTGTTTTAGTATGAATGAAGCAGTCATTAATATGAGGTGTTAGCAGCCTGAATGCCTTTGCCCAAGGCTAAGCTCTGGTTTATGTGGGAAAAAGGAGTCCTTGTAGAGGAAGAGGTATGTGGCAACTGGATTTCTCTTCTGTGAAGTGATTTAAAACAGAGCAATGGTGACCATATTTACTGAAGCAAAATATGGGACACAGAGTCTGACAAGTATGAGTTCAGAGGTTGTGATAAATGGGACAGAATATTTGCAATTAGCTCTGTCCCAGAAACGCTGGGGCTCCGCCACTGTAGGAACAGAGTGAGAGCGGGAGAGCTGGCAGGGAAGCTGTGTGCTGGGGCTCATTAACTGAGTAGAAGAGGTCAAAAGGAGGCCTCGGTACTTTTGTTCACCCACTTCTCACCCTCCATCTCCTACTGCCTTGCTGAGCTTTTGAAATGTTTTCCATTTCAAAAGCATATTTTAAGCTGTTTTAATTAAGAGCTTGGAAGAAATGGGATTGAAAAACTTTATTCCTGCCTGCCCTTAGACTGGAGAGTGACCTGAAGCAAACCAGCCATCCCCTCTATTGAGCCCCAAATTGAGATTCTAACTTGTCTGAATGGCTGCAAGGCTGAGAACTCATCTTGGACCCTACCCTCTCCCCTGCCCCCCCGCCCCACCCCCAGCTATTCCAAAAACTTTGTCTCAGCTAGAACCCTTGTGATCTAAACTCTTTAGCTGTCAGGTTCTAAGGAAAAATCCATCTATGTTCTCCCCTCCATAGAGAACCTGAATCCTGCATAGGTATTGTGACAACCCGATGGTAACTGAAGCAATGGGGATAGATGGGATTGCTCAGGGAGAGCATGTGGAGTACAAAGAGATGGGCTTACGTTAGAAGGAATCCTGAGGAAACCAACAATTGATTGAGTTGGTGAAATGCAGAGGAACATAAAAAACACTGAGAAGGGGCAAAGGGACAGAGGAAAACGAGGGGCATGTTTTGGTAGAAGACAAAGGAGGAGTGCGTGGTGTTGAAACAGCGCACAGTGCTGCAGAGGTAAGACAAAGCCTGTTACCTAAATTTCACAACGTGACTTTGGCAAGAGCATCTCTATGCAGGGGTCTGTACAACAGGATGCAAAACAGGGTTCATTCTGTTGTCTCAGGAGTATCAGCAGATCTCCTAAGGCACGAATCAAAGAACAAGCTTTACAAAGTCCCACAGTTGAAGAGGAAACCCAGACCAGTTCTGCCAGCATTAAGCATCTACATTCAGCCTAAACAAATAGTTAGGTTTGCAGACGGGAAACTTGTCAACATCATATGTGTTTATCATCCAAGGGTCAGGGGAAGCAGTTACATTCCTCTCGCCTGAAGCCATGTGAGAGAGGCTCCAAGAGGGCTGTTTGGAGAACTTTACAAGAGTTCCCTGGAGTTTGGGAACCGATATTTGACTCACAGTTGAAAGTCTAAAGGCAAGAGGCAGGGCTGCTACTTCTGCCCCCTCATGACCCTTCCCACCCTGTCATCCCATGTCATTCCCTCCTTTTCTCGCTCATTTTCATACTTCAAGTCAGATGATCACTGTTACTCCCTGGCACAAGCCTTGCCCAGCCTGCTCAAGTTTGACACCTGTGCTGTCCCTGGCACCTCCCCCCTTCCTCTCTTGCCCCCATCCGCCCTCCCCTTGCCCCTGGACCCAGATGCCTACCATGCTCAGCCCCCATCTAATGGTGTTTAGGTGGAATTATTCAGGAAGGCAGGCCAGCGGATGTTTTTTTTGAAGCATTAGTTTAGTTTATCTTTTCCCCTAGTCATTGTATTGCTGCTGTTTGCCAAGGACAGGCCAAGTTCACGGTACTTGGGTTTTCTCAGTACTTTGACATTTGGGAATGGAAACTTTTTGTGTGCGTCAAATTTCATGTGCTTTGAAATAAATAAAAGGGTGGGTTTTTCTCCTTCAATATATAGGGTGTGTGTCTCTCTTTTAGCCTATTTTTAATTATTCCCTTGTCTACTTCTATAAATCACAGACTTATCAGTGATCAAAGCAATATTTTGTTTATGCTTTGAATTTTTACTGTTTTTATATACTAACTGTTCAAAGGTATTTATATAAAAGAATACTTTGCCATTTAGATGCAGCTTTTTGCTTCCCTACTTTTGCTGATATAGTTTATTAGTCTACCAAATAGAAGTTTTGTTAGTATGGTAACTTTCCTAATTTAGGCATATAATCCAATTTAGACATGAAAGTTTGCAAAATAAAAACTCATAAGGCTCATGTATGAGAAAGCCTGTCCACTCAACTGCAGCTAAATAGCTATAAAGAAACGAATATAAAGTTAATTCTTTCAAAAAAATCGTTAAAAGCTATTGACACCATTCCATGCACTATAAGCTGTTACCAGTAATTTGTAAATAGCAATGTTATTGAGAAATCTATAATTTAGCAAATTAACCATTCCATTTGGCAAATTGGCTTTTGGCAAATGGGACTTTTGGTGATATTATGAAAATTCCTCTAGTGCTTTGTATTTTATTTACATATAAACCCAACTTTGTATGAAATTTGTATGTAACCAGATATAATGATGAGATGGGGTCTTGTGATATAAAATAGGGCTACTTGCTTCTGTATAAAAGTCAAAACCACTACTTAGGGCTTCGATAGTTGAAAATGTTTGCATTAGCTTTTGACCCCTAAAAGAACACTATTCTTATTCAGCAGCCCTCAATGTTTATGATAAATGTTTATGTATGCAACAACTCTTTAAAATTCTCTCAGCAAATATGGTCCATACTGGACATTCTTAATAAATCCCCAAATAACATTTTTGCCCCAGAGTGCAATTTGTTTTCTACTATAATCAGTTGGTCATTGATAGATCTGCATTATAGAAAATTGATGTGTGAGGAATTGGTCTGCTCTTGGTTAATTATTGAGAGATTTGAAATGAAATTTAAGGCTGAAAAAGAAATAAGTACTCTTTTAACATACCAAGGTCCCAATGTTATATTGAGGTTTAGGGTTTTGGAAAATGGATGGTTGTAGGTTTGATGATGGCTGTTGGCAGATAATTCTTACAAAGTAAGATATATGAGTTTTAAAAAGTATTCAATATTAGACAAAGAAAGCCAGAAAACCAGAAGGAGCACAAAAGTAGGAGGCTACCTAGGGTGCATTAGACTTGTCTACCAGTGCCTACACTGGTTTGAGTGTAGCCCTGCCTGCCCTGCAGCCTTAGCTGATTAGACCTGACTCATTTGATTGCTTCTCTCTGGGTTGGTCATGATGAATGACTTAGGGGATTGACTTATAAAATTGAGTTGGGCCAATGAGATACTGACTTTTTAGGGAGAATCTTGCATTGGAAAATTGGGAGATCAAGATACTTGGCTGTGGAACAGAAGTCAAAGGCGTATTATGAGTTATTTTGAAAAGGGGACTATAACAGCCAGATTGGACTATGTACACAATGAATTAAAGGTGAATAGAGAGAGCAGAAGAAAGGAACAATATGCTGAGAGAAGCAGGTATGCCATAAGCGTGCCATTCCTGGGAAATCATGGGGTGGTTTTGTTTTTTGATGGCTTCCGAGCTGCAATTCCAATGAGTCTGGGCTACCTATCCAGGGAAAGACTAAGACAGTTGTGCCCCAACTGGGCCAGTGGTTTGGCATCCTTTCAAAAATAAGATATATATATTTTTTCATTTCGAAGTTTTATTTAGCTCATTCACGATTAAACCAGCAAGATGGCAAAACTGACTTCAAAAACAATGTGAAATCTTGGGATATTTGTAGTAAGCGAGGTAGACAAGGAATGCTACAGGACAATAAACCATAACTTTTGGGGCTATCTTCTTTACATTGACAGAAAAGAAAGCCAGCTCACAAATTCTAGACTTAAAAATAACTTTTTTTATATGTTATTCAACACATTTATTTAGAGAGCACTGGGAAAGACTAATTTCCCAATGCTAAAAGGAAAGGATTTATTATATGTACTTATTGCTTGGGAATTCCTGAACCAGACATTATTACTGGAAAATACCAAGTGATTTAAAATTCACATAGTAAAATCAATTATGCCATACATTAATTGGGGTTCTGCATTTTCATTCACTGTGATATTGACTTAGGCATGTATCAGTTGGCTATTTTCAGCATTGGTAGCTTTGCCTGCAGATACATAGACAAATGGAAAAAAAATCCTACAATAAATGTTCTTGTACATGTATCTGTGACTAGACTTACAGTTACTCTTTGACTCTTAGCATTAGTTTTGTTGGGTGAAATGATAGGAACCCTTTTAAGGCCATTAGTACATATTGCCAAATGGCTTTAGACACAACAAAAAGGAAAGGACTAGAGTTTTAAAAATAAAAAATGCAAACCAATGAAAATGAATAAAAGAACGATGCCATTTCCCACTGGGAGTAGACGAGAGTGACATTCTCGTACCTACTTTGCAGAGCTGAAAATGTTTTCAACAACTGATAATTTAGTAGGCAAACAAACACAAACAAAAACCTATGCTATTTAGCAGTTATAATCGAATGTCTTTGTTTATTGTAAGGTTGGACATGAGTGCTCTGTGCTCCTGAAGTTAGCCATCCTGAGAAAAGTAATATTTTGTTTGTTTTTTTTTTACTATTATCAGAACCCTACTGTAATCCCTCACTTCAGTTTTTAAAAAAATTATTCTAATAAAAATCATACAAAGCTCATTATCCAACAGGCAGTTCAGAAGTGTATAAATGAAAGGCTAAAGCCTTTTGTTAATTTTTTTCATTTAAGAAAACAATATACTTAGAATTACCAACTTAGATATCTTACTTAGCTTAACCATAGGCATATTTAAATAAAGTATCCATATAATCATTGTAAAAGCCTGTGCTTGCACAATAAGTTTCAGAAAGCAATTTAAAATTAAAGCAACAAAGAAAAAAACTACATGTTTAGATAGCAAAGTTCTTAAATTCTAAGTATTAAACACTAACCTAGTCAGACTGTGAATGTTCTCAAATATCAAGTAGAGAGTTCTTACAAATATCTGCATTGCTATAGTCATTACCTATGCTACTAAATATTTTCCTAATTTCAGGAAAATATGAAGATACAAATATTTTTACAATTAACATATGGAAATCTTAACCACCTAGAATGGATATCTAAGTTAGCTTATCCATAGGCATATTAAAAAAAAATCTAAGTAATCATCATAAAGCCTGTTTGTACAGTATGTTTCATAAACCAATTTAAAATTAAAGCAAGGAAGGAAAAAAATCTAGAAATACAGATATCAGAGTTACTTGAATTTTAAATGTTAAACAATATCTTAAATACCATTTAATCAGCTATCAAAACTGTGTGCATTCTCAAAATATCAAGTAAAAAATCATTACAAATATCACCTTTGCTATAGCAGTGAGCTATGTTGCTAAATATTTTCCAACTTTTGATTTCAGGAATTTATTTTATCTAATATTACTATAACTGTCTATGCTCTTTTTTTAACCAGTTCTTAGTTGTAAAGTATAACATATATATACAAAGAAAAGAAAGAAAAAAAGCAATAGTTTTCAAAGTACCCTTCAATAAAGCCCTTTCCTTTTAATACAGTTCAGGTCATACTATTACTGTTCTGTAAATTGCATTTTCCATTTAAACCTATTTTTTACAGTTAGTTTGCATATAAAAGTATATGATATTTCATTAAAATTTATGAAAACTGTTCTTGATGGCAGATTTTTAGGTGGTTTCAAAATTTTT